>CANSZD010004083.1:0-12500 GCA_947648045.1 Beta corolliflora | reverse complement strand
AGTGGGAATTCATTTACTTAATAAAAGGACCAAATTCATGTTTTCATCCCACATACCAAACATGAGTCTTTAAATTCTTCCGATCTTATGTCCGCTAAAACACCAAGCAAAGAATTGAGAATATGTTATAAATTCCCACCTTCCAATTCTCATTCTCACTCTCATCCTATATTTCCTAAATTTCCATTCCCATTCTCACATGCCTCCAAAAGCCCCATTATTGCCATATAATCTTAATGATGGATGGGGACCTTATTTGTTTTGGTGAAGCGACTCTGAGCTCACTCCCATGACTGGCGTAGCCCAAACCTAGCCATATAATGGGATATATATTATAATCCACATTGAATGAAGGTGTGCGTTGGGCAAATATTATGGCAATTAGGTTCACATGTGAGAAAAAATGAAAAATCTCGTATTGAACATGCATTTTAAGGTTTATTTATTATTATTATTATTATTTTTATGATTTAGAAAGATAACTAGCTCAAGGGCTAATCCCTGCTAGGTTACTAGCTTGCAGGGCACACCAACACATTGGCTGGGTACAAGACATAACAGCCTGTTAAATCCCCAACAAATGTTGGGATGGGGAGTCGAACCTCGCAACTCAAGGATGCGAGGTGACCGTGGTGCCACTGCACCATGAGTCTTGCCTCACAAGTATGGTAAGGTGGTGGGTGCGACTGTAGACACATTTGACCTATTCTTAAATCTAATGTAATAAGGATGTGTGTGGTGTGCGCACACAGGTTTGTGCACAGGGATAAAATAAGGGTAGTGGTGTAGAATAGATTCCGATACCCTATTAAAACTTTTTTTTTTCGATCAGACCACCTATTAAAACTTTAACTGAATAAGTTAATTGACATCCACAGAGTTAGCAATATATATGGTATTCTTTTATTCTAGTCTAATATGAACTTATCAAACTAATCTGAACTTATTTAGACATTATTACTATAGAATAAACTTGATTTATTTTTATGATTATTAGTTTATCAAAAGGTTATAGTGTTAAACCTTATATTGAACTTATTTAGACATTATATTTCAAAAGATTATAGTGTTAAACCATAGTTTTACATAATTAAACTTGATAAACTTTAAGATTAGTATTTATCCGAACTTGTAAGTATCTCTTGCATTACATAGTAGAAAAATGCAGTAAAAGTTCACCAAGAAGAGAGCTCATGCATAAATGGTAAGAAATACTCTTTCCGTTTAATTTTGTTCTTTTCATTTCATCTAATTAAGTGCGTTTGCCAATGTTCATTAATCTTTCAATGTATGTGATCTCTTACATATTAAAGAAATAAAGATAATTTAGAAAAATTTCTCGAATTGTGAATAACGTCAAGATTTTAAATAAAAAAATCAAACAAAGTATTCCCTCCGTTCCCTTTTGTTTGTCTTGTTTGGAATCGGAGAGAGAATTTAGGAAAATGAATTTTTAATTAAGAGAAGTAATTAATATACGAGTAATAAGATTCTTACTTGAAAATAGAGTTATTGGATTTTTCATTTAATATAATGGGAAAAGATAATAAATGTGTGTTGGAAAGTGATTTTTGGGGAGTAATTTAGATAGTGGTTAATTTTTTGTTTAATAGAATGGGAGAAAAGTAATAAATATGATTCATTTTATAATAAAAAAAAAGGTGGATAAAGTAAGAGTTAAAAATAGAAAAGATTCCAAACAAGACAAACATTTAAAAATTTCATTTCGGGAAACAAGACAAACAAAAGGGAACTGAGGGAGTAATATATCTTGTACGGAGTACTAAATTTTCAAGCACGTACAACGTTAAAGATGGGATTTATTTCAGATGGAGTATTTCACTTGTAGACATTTGAGATTCATGTGACCAATGAATAAAGGGTATGTTCTGTTCAACTTATTTTGTTTTCAACAAAAATAAGTTGTGATAAGTTAAGATAAGTTCATGTAAGTATTAAAAAGAACTAATAAATTTAGATAAGTTCAAATAAGTCTTAATAAATACTAATAAATTCAAATAAGCAAAAAGGTATTTTCCATCTCACAAATAAGTACTCAATAAGTTCAGATATGTTCTGATAAGTACTAATAAGTTCAAATATATTCAGATAAGTATTAATAAGTTTTAATTAGTTCAGAAAAGTTCAAATAACTTAAGAAAAATTCAGAGAAGCAAAAATAAGTCGAATAGAACAAACCCAATGATGGGATTAAATTTATACAGAGTATTTCACTTGTACAAATTATCATCCCTCCAAATTGATGTAATACTAGTTGGTTGTCAACCACAAATAAAAATTCGTATATAGATAATGAAAAATTAAAGACATATTCCTGGACATGTACAAAATATAATCATAACTTTCACTTTTCAACCCCCTGCAAAAATAAGACCCAATGATGAGATAAAATTTATACAGAGTATTTCACTTGTTCAAATTATCATCCCTCCAAATTGATGTAATACTAGTTGGTTGTCAACCACTGTAAGAGGAAAGTTTAAGTTGATGGTTGAGGCCAAGAATATATTATATACTCTATCACTCCCCTTCACATGAAAGGCCCCCCTTGGGCTTGAAACGTGGACGCAACATAGGCTCTCCCATACCTGGCGCTTAATAATTCCACTTTGAAAGAGGGGTGGATGAGATTTGAACTTGTCAAGGTAATATCAAAAATCAAAATCAATAATGAATAAAATAAAATACAAAATTTTGCTTCCAAACAACCCAAAACTTGTGAACCAAAAACTCGGTCAAAATGAAAAGGTAGCACCCTCATCACAAAAAATAAGAAGCAAGCATGAAGCGAAGATCAATCTACGCTACCATATCAGTAACATATATTAGAGAGACATCTGTATAAATAAAAAATAAATCAAATGCAACTGTGAAGTTGAGATGGCTGAAGATCAATTTGGCAACAGAACCAGCACAATGTGAATACCTGAGAGGGAGAGGTCAAAGACTTCCACCTCGGCCTTGGCCATCGTACATCAATATTTTAGATTTTTAGGACCAGACAAGACATTATCTCTGAATGCCGCAAGAGGAATCAACTATTTGGAGCCAGTGAAGCAAGAGCATTAGCATGTGCAGGAGAGAGCGAACTCACTATGGGCTGCATTCGATTGCCATACATTGAGATAAGATGTGAAAAGGCCCTTCCTATCAAGGCTTTAACTTCGCTAGTCTCACGAGGTGATAATGCAACTTCAGCAAAAAGATTCACCAAGTCCGGAACCAATGACAACATCTGCCATATATTTTCAAGGAAGTTCCTAAGTAATATATTACTTGGTTTAAAAATAACTAGTCAGCACATATGTTAACAATGAGTCAATACCTGAGGATGGGATGACAGAACAAGATTACAAACACAGCTATAAACAGCAGTTGACTCCTCATGATCTTCTTTAATAGGAAGAGCTTTGAGGAAAACAGGGAGTACCTGAAAGAGTAAAGATAACACTCAGGCCAATAACAATCCATAATCTTATCAAGACTTCAAACTTCTAACAAGGCTCTCCAGAAAGCCCGGGGTACTCACCTGATTTAATGGGATAGCCTCAGGATGCACCATAATCATCCTCGCCACAGCACCTGCTGCATTATCTCTCACAGCATTATCTGGTTCGATATCACCAAAAAGTGGATGGAGTCCCCTCAAGATGTCACCATAATATCTAAAACCGATGAGAAGGAAAACAAGCTAGCAAAGAACATTCAAGATCAGAGTCAAATAACATGTTCAACTCTCATCCTATCTATGTAGAATATCTGAGTAACAGCATTTTTTTTCATTCATTCATATATAATTTACACAGAATATTCCCAAAGCACATATCCAAGAATATTCTATGAGTAAGCTTGAGTGAAACTGAAACACACAATAGGATACTTCAAAGCCACATCACCACCATTTCTGCAAAACTCCCCAACGCAAAAGGCAGCATTTCTCCGATTTGTTGCATCAGAAGATGGCAATTCTTTCAATACCAATGGCATCACCGCCTGAAACATGAATCACTGTCTCATAACACTCCCACCTAGTGAAAAAAATGAAACGAGAACCCAAAAAAATGCAGCTTTTGTGGAAGTAACTCTTGGATTTTTGGTTGTAATTATGAGGCAAGTTAGGTCTGGAAGTAGGAAAATGAAGCCCTTTACACGACCAAATCCAAGGATTAGTCTTAGCAATCCATGCAATTAAATTCAATGGTATATATTCAACTACAAAATATTACATCAACATAGCCTGCAATAGGTGGACCCATGTTCTGCGCAACTTCTGCAAGTGTTGCAACTACCATGGTCCGATCTTGTGGTGGACGTGAAGCTTTCTGCAGAATCAAAATGCTGAGATGTAAAGATCCGAGTATATATAATGAGCAATCACTCGACTAAAATGACAACCCACCGCAAATTTCATCAGGGGGACTAAATAATTTGCCTAATATGGGTTCAAAATGAGGGCCCATAGATTTGGCAAATGCAGGAAGGAGGTCAGAGACTGCATCCATTAAGACCTCATCATGCTCAGTGTCATCTTCATCAATGTCACTGTCTGACTCAATCTGCTGACAAACCGACTGCTCATTAAGCAGCACTAGTGTTGCATCAACTAGCTGCGGCATATCTGAAAATAATAATAGTGATAATAATGAGACATGTCACATGTTTGCATCAGGGGAAAAAGTGAAGTATCCTATTTAATACTGAAATACTAACAAGCCTCTATAGCCGTGTATCCTGTATCGTTGATGATGTCTGCTATACCCATACAAGCTTGAGCCACAACTTCCTTGTCATCATCCTCGGTCATAGTCTTAATATAAATTTTCAGGACAGTATCTAACAAAGGGGGGAAAGAATCAGAAAATAGTGACCCCAAAGCTAACCATACAAAGCTGAAAGAAAAACCCAATGCTGTTCACAAACACAATCTTATGGTTACCAAAAACTTCTTTGGCCTTTGTTGAACCATCCTGCAAGTAAATGACACAGGAAAAAAAGTTAGAGCATGCCTTTGGCAGCAAAACAAGGCTTCCAACATAGTGTGAAGAAGTTGATTATTAAACTTGTTAGTTATTTGCTTAGACATCATGAAGACACTTTCCTAGAGAAATGAAGACAGTTTCCTAGAGAAATGAAGACACTTCGTCGCTTCCTTAGCTATCATGTCAATGACAAATAAGTGTCGGACTCTAAGCAAAAACCATTTTTAACAAAGACCCGAATTTAACATTACAAACAAGCAAGGGAAGGGTTAGTCATTACTGCCACCTAAACCCTATATTGATCAGATGGACCACATTAGGATCTCTATTATATAAGGGAAGAGGGGAGGACTTCGTGTTATCCTAAATTACAAATAAAACCTAAAGAAAACAATCAAACTCATCTTAACCAATTCTTTAAAAAAAACAATGCCAAATTACACGGAAGTTCTATTAAAAATAAAGGCAGATTCTACTTGCTTTTGCACACATCGCGTGCATATAAGACTAGTTAAGAACAAGTGAAGTGTGAAGCTATGAAAAATATAAAAAGTTCAGAAGTAAACTAACCGGATGACCTTGAAACACTGCCTGTGCTGCTATGAGTATATCTGCAACAGAATATCTAATTATATTTATATCAAGTTGAATATATATATGCACTCTAGTATCAACACTTGGCATCTCTCTTAATGCCCAATACCCCTCTTTCTTTTTTATTTCCCCCGGCGGGGTGGGGGTGGGGGGGTTCTTTTGTATCTTGAGTCTCCAAGTTTTACATAGGAAACTAAATACATAAATCATAATTTCATATTACATCATATTACATATAGGAAGTTTAAAATATAATATATCCACAGTATTAAATTTCTATCAATTGCTTTGTTAATTGTTACTCCCTCCAATTTTTATAAATGCAACGCTTAATTTTTCTTTCATGTCGTCACCTAACATCCCCCACCCACTCCCTCTCTGATATTAACCCCACCTCAATAGCTTTCTCTTTCTTCCCACCCACCCAATACCTCCCGAGAATCATTGTCATACCTACCAATCATCCGCACCCATCATCCAACAAAACCACCCCGCCCAACACCACCTCGTCGACTCTCTGCAAACTTCTTCCCACATCCGTCCTCCCACTCCATACGGCATGTATTTCATCCTCCCCAACCCTCGAATGATGTAACCTCTCCTCTCCGGCATATCCTTCTTCCACCACCACCACCCCCTTCAACAGCGTTTCCTCTCCTCTCTCCTCTTGGGCTCTCTTTTTATTATCTCCCACCAAGACATCAATAGCTCCAACAATCATGGCTTTCTTCAAACTCTCCGACGACTCCTTCAACCATTGAAACAACAATGGACAAAACTGAAATTCCGAAGACTCTTGTTAATATTTAAATTATGTAGAATAAATAGCTTAGCTTGTGCGCGTGTTTTGGGATGTGGTGGACATCTTAGGTTTTGGTGGTGTTTGGGCTTCCGGGTGCAGGATTTAGATAGTGAGTTTTAGAAGTTTCGCTGAGGGTTATGATGGTTGGGCTGGTGGTGTTGGTAACACAGAAAATGTTAGTTTGGGTGGTTGGTGTGGTTGGTGGTTATAGTGGTGGTGAGGGGTTGGGCAACAATAGTGTGAGGGTAGATGAGGTGGTGGTGATGGGTGGATGGTAAGTGCTGGGTGGTAATGGTGGTTGATTAAGTATGGCTATGGGTAGGCTTAGTTGGACATGAATCGTTAAGACTTAAGAGATGGGTAGTATCGGCAGGATCAGGGCCTTACTCTTCTTTTAAGATTTGAATTTTAAGTGAAAAAAATAAAAATAACAGTGCATAATGAGCTTAAACATGAGATATACGTAATCTAATCATGTTTAAAATTTAGCAACAGAAAAATAGACACCATGTTTTTCACATTCAAACTCTTGTTTATAGTTTGAAAAAATAACTCAATTATTAAATGATCATTCTTTTGAAATAAAAGAGAGAAAGCTTGAATACATTAAAAGTTTATGAGCAATGCCTTATTAGAAATTAATACATAAAAAGCTTGAATATATATATATATATATATATATATATAATGTCCGTTTTTCTTTGTTGTCTTGCATGGAATATGGGAGAATACTCAGTAGTAGACCAAAGGGATTTCTCTCTCTTACTTTTAGGTTTGCATGCTAGGAAAGAAGAATGATTACGAATATAAAACAATCCCCATTTAATTGGGTGGAGGTGAGTGGTTAAATAAAAATTCCAAGTGAAGTGATTCCATAATTGTGGGATAGAGGGGAGTAAAGTTCCGGGAAATGTAGTCCAAGTAAGGTAATATTACATTTAGGAGCAACTTAGAAAACATCCTAACATTCTAATAGAATTGCTAAATAAGTGGTGCTTTACTTCAATGAAACATTCCTAAAATAGTCTATAATCTCCTAGGTCTTCTTTCTCCACACACTACTTGCTCTCTATTTTTTTGCCCTACACACTGAAGCTTTTGATATAATGTTTTACTTCCCTTTCAGCACTACTCATCCAACATAATAAAAGGGTGCCTTTAAGAGCAGAAATAAATTGTATTACTAAGTCTAATTACATGAAAATTAACATTTGATGGCAGCAATTATATTGCTCTTAACATATGATAAGTCCAGTTCAAAAGGCACAAGTAGGTACATATGAGAAATAGCTGTTTGCATCAATTTAGTATAACCTATTCAATGCATAACAGCGGAAAAGGTGAAAATAAGAGACATCGCAGATGAAGACGATAAAGAAAATTGCACCAGCAGATATAGTTGCTCACTTTTCAAGGAAATAACGGCCTGAAGCCTTACATCCTCATGAAAGTACCCAGAATGTCGTACCAAGATTTTTATAGATTCCTCCAAGTATCTTTTATGGTCAATCAAGGATCCAAATGCATAAAGTAGTAAGGGAAATAAAAGTCAACAAGATATTGCAGAAATGACGCACAGTTGACATAATAAGGATACGGTGAATAAAAGCTTCTCGTATGAAGAGCAAATAGTCCTAGGGCCTGAGTTGCGGCTGCCTTTTCATCTAAGACTCCTGTCCTTACGCTGATATTTCTAACTCTTGGTTCATCATGAGCTTCATCATCTGATGAAACTCCACCAAATCCATTAACATTTTCATCACCATCAGATTCATCAATGTCAACTGCTGAACCATCATCAAGATTGCAGGAGGAGAATGCTAAGGGCACAACATGTGGAAGGTACTGTAATTGAAATTTACAGGTTATTCATTGATATGAGCAGCTAAACAAAGAATATTTGCATAGACTATAGTTATGAAGAGATGGATATACCTTCACAAATCCATCATCCAATATCTCAGCCACATTGCTGAAAAACCCATGCGTATATTCGCGCAGCTCACTAAATTCTAACCCGAAACCCTGCAATGACAAGAAAGACATAGTTAGAAAAAATGACAGCCATCCAAACCAATCAGAAGATAAAGAAACCTTACAGCAATTGCTGCTTCAATATAAGGCGGCAATATTGGCTCCATTCTTGCTCTCCCAACAGACATTGCTACTATTCCTACTAACTCAGTCGCCCTAGCTCGTGAACGGAGATCCTCATCATTATTCAGAACCATGAAATTTTTCATCAGCTCAAGAACCCTCTCAGCATATGGTAAGAAAGCTTGCTCTGCTGCAGATGCAACAGAACCAATTGCAGACTGAAACAAAAATAAGATGAAGTTCAATCTGGAGAAGTCAAAATCAAATTGCATTACTCTGCCAAAAGGGACACAACAAGCGAGATGCGAAAGAAGTTGTAATATCTAACCATGCAAGTCTCTTGTAAATTCCGAGGACTGCTTTCAAGAGCTGCCAGAAGCTTTCCCATCAAAGGATCAATAAAGGGAAGGATTTCCTCGCCCATATTCTCACAAAAGGCAGCCAAAGCGTAGTATGCCTTTTCCTGTACAAGAAATCCATAGCAATCATAAACAAGTAAGATAGAACTAAATTGTAAAGTTCAATACTAATAATATCCTGCTTTACCTTTACTTCATTAGATGCATCCTCCAATGCATTTAATATACAGGGCAGCACACTTTCATAGTGTGATATAATCTCAGGCTGCAGGTACTCAGCAAACTGACCTAATGCAAATGAAGCAGCACCTCTCACCATCTGCTCTGGGTCCCTTAAAGACCCCAAAACTATATGAAGCACAGGCTTCAAATCATTTTCATCAAATCCAAGCACCCCTCAGATATAACTCCCAGAGCTGTCACTGCGGCTTCACGAAACTTTGGATCAACATTTTGACAGCTTATTGATGCAAATTCAAAGACTGGTTGGAAAACTTGCTTTGGGAGGTTCAAAGCCATTGTATCAATAACTTCTGCAGCAGCTCGATCTGGTGCAAGGTCCTCATCATCATCCCTGTCACTTGATTCTGCAAGCAAAGGGCAGATGACATGCAAAACTGGCATGACCAACTTGTGTTTTTTAAGAGAATTATACTTGAATTTCGCCAGCCAGGAGATTATTTGAATAGCCTGACAAACAAAACAGACATATTCATAGATAAACGTTGTTGCAAATTCTACTAAAACAGCACTGTGAGTCCAGGAAAAATCCTTTTTCCAGATCAAAATATGCCAAAACATATTGCCTAACCTGATGGCGGGTGCTCACATCCAAGTTCTGATTGGAGCAAACCTCGAGAGAAAACTGCACTATTGATTTAACAGAATCTCCAAGAAGTGGTGCAGGTGACTCGATCAATTCATCAAATATTTCGAAGGCAATTACAGCCACGTCTTCTTCACCAGAAGCAAGACACTGTCTTGCAGCATGCAAAATTCCAGGTATAAAGTCCCTGAATCTGACCTACATTATACAAGATTCCTAAGTTGTATCAGTAAACATATAAGAGATGACTGCCTTTTCTACATGCCCAACTGGCAGTTTTAAGAACAGCCTGTTTGAGCTCTTGTGATGCATATAATATTTAAAGTGCAAATGGTAATTTGGAAATAATCGCCACAGATATTGGGGGGCAATGGTTGGGCACGTGGAAGATACCAGCAAGACAACAAATAGCCATACAGTTGGGGAGCCTGAATAATATTGTAGTGGGAGTGGTGCTGGTGCTAGTGGAAAGGGATTGGTCAAAAAAAAGGTTGACCTGGATACTTGGTTGAAAAGCAACAATATTAGGATAGTGGATTCGCTCTTGCCTTAAGGAAAACCTTAATTTCCATATGGGGTTGGCAGAAGAAAAGAATTGCAAAAAAATATTCCTGGTAATTCCCCTACTCAAGTTGTGGGAGAGAATTAGATTAAATAAAACAACTAATTACTTGTAATTAACACTAATCAACAATCAGATGAACAGTGGTAAAACTAAGAACAAATGAGAAAGCAATGAAAACACACCAAGAAACGTGGGAAAACCCGAGCACCGGGAGAAAAAACCCACCAAGCAAGCACCTTTGATTAATGGTGAAAATGGATTACCAATACAAGCAATTATGGATGAGTTAATGCTATTTTCTCTCTCCTCTTTCACTAAACCCTAGGTTGATCTCTCTTTCTGTGAATGATAACCTAAAACATAAAAAGAGGGGGTTTTATATACTTTTAGGGGGTTAATACAAATCAAGGGTCGAGATTAAAGCAGAAAGTCGCAAAAAATCCAGTCAAATCTGGGTTGCCCGGACGAGCGAGAAGACGCACCCGCCTGCCCGGGCCACAAGACCGCCTGCCCGGGCTCAGGTGAAAAGGAGTAAACTGCTTTGAAGCAGTAAGAAGCAGGTCCAGCAGGCCCGCCCGGTCCCACGAGCCCGCTCGAGCCCGACAGCAGCTCGCCTGGTGCAGGTATGCGAGCCACAATCTGCCTTCGAGGCAGAATTAACCAAACTGCAGCAGCCCGCCCGAGCTGGGGTACAGCCCGCCCAGCCCAAACTGGCCCGCCCGGGCAGCTGGGTCGAGGGGGTTTTGGGCTTCGCTTGCTCGCGTGCTGCTGGGCCTATGCTAGCTCCCTTGCTTTGAGCGCATGAAATTCTCCATGGATGAGTTGTTTGCACAAACTCCAAAAAATAAGCCCCGCAGTCAGAGGCCTCCAAAAATATAATAATTTTCAGTTAAACCATACTCCTCCATTCCTTATAGTTTGGCACATTGTTTAGTATTTGGTTAGGCAGAGTTGATGAAAAAGTTGGTGGACCACATGGTCATTAAAGGGATGGACCATTCTTTCATAAGCATCCCGGAAAGAAAATTGGTGCATAGTATAATAAGGGACAGCCGGACAAAAGGCGTACAACGTTGGTATATTGGCAGTCAATCGGTTAATTGCACCTTGCTTTAGCTTATATACCAAGTTTGAAGACTCAGCAGAAAAAGATATGAACCACGCAAAAATAACTTATGAGCATGACACACACCTAGAATCCATGATCTTGCAAAGTATAATCATTTTCCAGTTACCCCCCAAAAAAGAATTCCATAATATAGGTATCAACAGATGCCTTGAGAGTTCAAAAAAATCCTATGTCTTTTCTACTAGATTCTAAGGTCCCTCAAAGTTTAATTTATATACTTATAAGTTGGAAATCTACACTCTACAAGAGAGCTTGATACGAAATAAGGAATAATAGTTCTTAAAATCACCAGAGACTAGCTTGCTTTTCCTTTTCTGAAAGGGTTTCCAATTTTATTTTTAGCAGAAAAGGTATATATCTGTTATTCACTTTAATTCGGTTTTCACTAACAGAAGGAACAAATGGCATAACGAAACTAGAAACTCACCACTTCAGTTGCATCATTTGTAAACTCCAGAAAAGACCCCACAGCCCTACCAAAGAAAATAACATATAATATGAACATAAACCAACAAGAAAGCAGTTCCCCGAAAGAATGCAAAAACAAATAAAACTTGTCTTTTAATTACTTGAGTGCTGCAACTCTAACTCGACTGGTTGCCTCATCCTGCAAACATTTTAGCAATAGACTTTGAAGGTCTGCAAAAATGTGGCCGAAATGTATCCCCTATTGTTTCAGTCAATCGAGCTGAAGAGAATCAATGAAACCTGGCACCAAATCCCAAGAGCAATCTGTTAGAATTACTTAACTGACACTGTTGCGGCAGATTAAAGACAAAAAACTGATATTTCATTGAATATCTGGAAATTCTACAAAAAAAAAAAGATAGTAACAAGCTTTTGAGAGGCTTGTTTCTCTCACCAAACTATCCACTAAACTCCTCAATATTTTCAACATAATTTATCTCTCCCCCCTAATCTCCTATATCTATAGAATTTCTTTCAGCAATAACTCCCTAACTTATTCTCAAGCTACTATTAAAACTAACTAATTATGCAGTACAAAGAGTGCTCCCTTTCTCCTTAGGATAATATTTTACATTACTGACAGCCAACACTCCCACCTTGTCCTCAAGGTGGGTCATAATGAGCATTAATTTCTTGGCATTTGCATGAATATTCAACGTC
>CANSZD010004082.1:0-275810 GCA_947648045.1 Beta corolliflora | reverse complement strand
TGGATTAACTTTCAAGATCTAATTGCAGAAAAGGATATCGAGTAGTGTTCGAACACATCAAAGGTATAAATAATAATCTAGCTGATGTGTTGTCTCGAATAATTGATGATACATACGGAAGAATGGATAAATCTAATAGCTTAAATCCGGCAGCTTCTACACACAAGCGCTAGCTCGTCTAGCAATCGTAAAAATTGAAGAATTTTCCTTCGGAAAATAAATTATACACGTTATGAACCAAGTAAGGGATTCAAACCCTTGAAAGGTGAAACATTAGATAAAACACAGCAAGTTATTTGTGATAACTTATGGATCATGCAATACTACAAAGATAATGTATTGACATTAAATTGTCTTACCTATTATTTTAATAAAAATACAACAAAAACCTCTTTCAAAGAATTTTAGTTTTTATTCGAGTGGTACATGGTCGAAGACCCGGAGTCTATCGCACATGGCACCAAGTGTTACAACAAATAGAGGGTTTTCCAACCCCTTGTTTAAAGGGTTCCATAATTTTGGAGAAGCAATGAATTTTGCCAAACTAAAATTAGAACCAAATTTCTTTGTAAAGGATAAAGGTGTTGATACTACCTTAAATTCAATACAAAGAGGAGAATTCAATCCTCCTCTTCACACTGGAACCCCTGTTCAAGATCCTACTTACAAGCAGGGGTTTTTACCCGCCAACATACTCACAAAAAATTAGTACAGTCTAACCCTAATATGGCCATGAATGATCGATTCTTTAAATTACGAAAAGAAATGAGAGAATTACAGAAGAATGTGCTTATAAGGCCAATACAATTGACCTTATTGGAAAACACAATTGTAATCTTATAGCGAACCGCATCATCTTAGACAAGAACTCACTGAATTATCAGAGCAAAATAGCAGCCTTAAAACCCAGTGACTACATATTCCACCTCCTTTGTTAAAAAGGATTAACTCCACATAAAAATATTCCCTTCCACTACCTTAAACCCAGACTCAAACTAAAAACACAAGAAACACTACAACGAATTATTAGAAAAAGATGGTGGAAGCGGATGTAGTAGAATTCATAGCACAAAGGTTGAATAGAGTGTTATACAACACATGATCGCCTCCTGAAAAAGTTAGTAGGAATACACTTTGGAGAACCAATTAATGAGAGAAGAATCCAAGGTGTAGAGGTCCAGCAAGAAATCTTGACAATAATGAGTCAAGAAGTAAATGCAGAAGAAATAGTTTATACAGGTCTCTTCAAGGCAGATATTAAACTATACAAGACCAACTTAAGCAGAGCGAGATAGTTGATCCGATAGATCATGGGATGATCAACCTTCTCAACTACAAAAATAATAGTGATATTTCAAAGGAATAGGTGAACGACTCACCTATTGCCTACAAGATCTGCAATATAGGTGAACCTAACATGACAATCGGATCCGTGTAGTCCAAGTTATCAAGACCTTACCCAAGGTAGAGGGTCTATACCAACGACCGGCACACCAACATTATATTGATCCAATGTTTGTAGTCTACAACAAAGACTCCTCAAAACTACCAAGATATTAATAAGCCGAGCTATACAAATGGCTTATGCAAGCAAAAACCATCAAAAAAACTCCAACCGGCGTCACAGGAATCTCTTGCTTGAGAAGGATCATATTTTAAGATATGGGGACCATTAACTATCAAGCTCAACATTCCTCCATATGGAGAGCCATTAGAGGATGTTGAAATGTCTGAACAATATCCTAGTGATGAAGATGGAGATACGACATAGATCTACGGGGGCCGAGATCCGTACGATTAAGTCTCCTACTATTTTACACTGTATTAATGGACAATGAGTCATCATCCATTATTTCACTTTTCTTTAAAAAAAAAAACACGTTTTTATGCTTTTATAGTTCTTTAAACTAGAGCCGTTACTTTAGAAAAGTAAAGGTATCTTTGTAAAAAAGCAAGGGTGAGTCACCCTCCGCTTTAGTAATAGTACTTTGCGGTTTTATTATAAATACCTTCATTCTCATCGGTTGTAAGCGAGTGAATCCTTGATCCACCCAAAAGAGCAATAAACACAATGTTTTCTTGCTAAATACTTCCCTCTTATAGCTTAAAGTAACCAAGTAGTTTTTGTTCTTAATCTTCAAATACTCTACCAATTCCGCAGAGATCCTAAAGAGGCATAGTTTTGCAGATTATGGGGGATTAATTGGGTTTTAATATTTTCGACTTCTGTAGAATTCATATTATGTTTTATACCACAAATATGAATTTGTTGTTGATCTACCGCCTCATGGCACTAACCGCTATAGTCCAAATTTTAAGTACCAAATAAACTATTCCGATGAGGGAGAGGTGGTAGCTCGGTGTACCACCCCAATTTTAGGGCATTGCTCAAAATTCGAATCCTCATCCCAACAATATATTGGGGCATTTACTTGTGGTGGCAATGGGCCTTGAGACCTGTTGTCTTCTGAGCTGTTTAGCCTTGTACCCAACCTCTGAGCCAGTGGCGGAGCCAGGATTCTCAAAGTGGGGGGACAAAATCCGAACGTCGGGAATCCGAAAAAAAAAACTAGAAAAAAAAAAAATTACAACACAAATTGTTTAATACTTAAACATGAATTGTCGAAGATAGGGTTGTTTTCCCTTAGCCTTGGACTTGTTTGAATTAGGTGAAGGTGAATCACTTTACATTTCCTAATTAAATTGATAAACATGAATAAATTACATTATCAAACCAAACTAGTCAATTATAAATCAACTCATATTTACAATTTGCAAATTAGAAATTTGGAATTACAAACTAAATAAACCTAAAACATAAATCAATGAATCAACTCAATAAATCATGACCAACATTCCAACAACAAATCAATTCAACTAATTCAAGTATTCAGCCATAATCACAAATTCACAACCAAACAATGATAAATATAACCTCAAAAAAATGAAATTAAAACTTAGGGTTTAGAAAAAAACAACAACTCGGTGATGATCGGATTTGGGTCGCCGACCGATGAGTGGCGACCGGTGGCTACAAAGCGACCGGATGGCTCGTGGATGGCGGCGTAAGTCCTGGCGACGAGCGCAGTTTGCTCGCGGCTCGTTTCTTCGTTTCTTCAAGTTATAAACATAGGCACAGTTCGAATGTTACTTCAAGCAAAACGATCCAAAACAATTCATATGAAAATTCAAATCAACAACTAATAAATCTAAAAATCAAGCATCTCCAACTGATGAACATCTAGCAGAAATACAGAGCAAACAACGATTCTAAGCAAGATAATAACTGAAAACAAAAATCAACCTAAGAGAAACAACACTAACCCTAACATTTCAACTAAAACAATCGATTATCATAAATCGAGCAAAAATCAGCAAGATCGACAAATCTTGCAGCAGATCGAGCTAGTCAAATCACAATCAAACAAGGTCAGCTAAACTAAAACTTCAGATCGGAAACTAATCATCCATAAAAAAACACTACGATTCAGTAAAACAAGCAGATTTACATCAAATTAAACTTAAACAAAGAATGAATTCGAACTTCAACAACAAATCGAAGCTAAAAAAGATCCAGAAAAATTAGAACAAAAAATGAAGAATCTACAACAAAAAAGATGATTGAAATTACAAAGTGAGAGAGCTTTTTAGCGCTTACCTTAAAGAACGAAGAGAGCTTGAGGCTGCGAGCGGAGAGAAAATGAAGAGAGAGAAATGAGAGAGAATGAAGAGAGAGAAATGTTAGTGTTTGTTTCACGCGTCCAGGCTCCAGTCCTTCCTTCGTTTTTCCTTTTTTTTTTTTTTTTTTTAAAATACCGTGAAATCATTTTTTTAAAGTGGGGACATCTCGTCCCCATGTCCCCTCGCTTGGCTCCGCCACTTCTAGCCGGCGATATGCCTTGGTGCTAGTATTATCCCTAGAATGCTTTATAATTCCAATACGACTTTCATAACACATACACAAGATCCATAGTATCAAAAACCTTCATTGTAGTACCAATGCAAGTGAGTAATTGGAAAATTGCTCCGACTAATAAGTATTTGATTGGTTCCATTAACATCTGTTGGAGTCCAAATTGAACTCAAACGATTAGTGTTTTAGCAAACCTCGCGATATGCAGGTTCCTTTGTGTGTTTTCGATGTTACGTGTGGAGCCTCGCACAGGGTGGATTTCTGAGCTAACTATCTTAGGACAGTAGGAGTATCTTAAAGTTTATTCTGACCATCTCTTGTTTATGTGGTGATGGAGTTCCTTATGAACTAAGCTGCTGTCAACTAGTTTTGAAGTTAATATTTCCAGGGATGATTTGAGGATCAAGTAATACATTCAAGAAACTGGGATCAAGTGTCTTAGTACACTGCACTTGAGAAAGTGATGGGAGTTCAGGTGGTTAAAACGTTCCCTGGCCGTGAGATTGAGTCTAAATATGAAAGGCGGCGGGATAAGTAGTAGTTAGATGCCCTAAGACAGGGTATTGCTGTATATGTCATTCTTGTACTTCTCTTAAAGTGTAGTATTACGCGGTACATTGTACAATAGGAGCAACATACGCTCCTACAATGTTTAGATAGACAATGTGAAAAGCGACTTTAAAGTAAGAGTATGGCTAAACAGTAAACAATTGTGTTACCGAACAAGAAAGAGGAAGGACACTTTGGTAACAACAAAATAACGGAAAAAACAGTTTTCTTTTAGTAGCTAACTTAGCTAGTGAAAATCAAGTTAACCTGTTTTTATTCCCCTTTCTTTTCTGGGTTCTCTGATTTCAAAAATAAAGCGAGTCCATGATAATGACAGTGATCAAGAAACTATGTGTAAAGTGGACATTATATGTCACAACTCAGTGTACCTCTAGAAAAACCAAAAAGTGAAAAAGAAGAGAGCTGCTTCCTTAACATGTAAGATTCATGCTTATTCCTGTCTTGGTCGATTTTACTTGTCTCACAGTTATTTTGTTCTTGGAAAAACAAAGAATACATGGGAGATCCAAGCAAATGGGTGTCGAATTCGATACAACACAAACTTGCATCCTTGCCAGCAGTTTCCTCAAATTGTTGCATTTACAGAGTCCCTGAAAATCTTCGCAAGGTAAACGAGGATGCTTATCGGCCTTTGCTTGTTTCAATTGGTCCTTTCTACTATAATGATCCAAGACTAGTTGGGATGCAACAACAGAAATTGAGGTACTTGCAATCTTTTCTTGGACGATCCACTTCTTATAACTTAGATTATTACGCTCAAGTTATAAGAGGATGGGAAAATCTTGCCCGTCATTGTTATGTTGAGGCTATAAACTTACCCAGTGAACATTTCATTGAAATGGTGCTTCTTGATGCTACATTCATCGTTGAGCTCTTCTTGAGGGGTTGTTTTCATGAATTTATAGATGCAAATGACCGTGTTTTTAACAAACCAAGGATGATCTTAGAAGTTACTCGCGATATAAGGCTAGAAGAAAACCAATTACCAATTTTCATTCTTAAGGGTCTTTATGATCTAGTCTTTGAGCCCTCATCCCAAAATAAGCATCTTTCTTTCTTTGATATTACCTATAGATTCTTCATGGGAAAGAATGAAGATATTCCTTCTAGGATAGCAAGTGCAGATGTAAGACATATGGTTGATTTCTTAAGGGTATGTTACTTGCCTTCTGTCCTCCGGGAAGAATTACCTACTACCAACAAAAAGTTCGAGTTTACTTCAAGTGTAACTGAGTTAAGTGAAGCTGGAGTCAAATTTGTAGCGGGTAGAAGTCAGAATTTGCTTGATGTAAGATTTGTGAAAGGGGTTTTGGAGATTCCGAGGTTTGTGGTGACTGATGATATAGAATCGTTGTTCCGTAACATCATGGTGTTCGAGCAATGTCACTATTACTTTGATTCGTACATCATTGACTACTTTGCGTTCTTAGATAGTCTGATCAATACCCCGAAGGATGTAACCATACTTGTTCAAAGTGGAGTGATCGAGAACTGGCTAGGGAATAACGAAGAAGTGGCGGATCTCTTCAGCAAGTTGTTCAAGCAGACGAGACTAAAAGGTTCAAATTTCTATTACTCCAGTATCTGTAAGGATCTTAATGCATATGCTGGAACTCCTTGGAATCGATGGAAGGCCATACTTAAGCATGACTATTTTAACCATCCATGGGCAGCTATATCTGTAATTTATGCAATTGTGATGTTGATTCTTACTGTGTTACAAGTTGTAACTGGCTTTAAATAAGTAGGCAGCTTTTGCTGTAATAGAATAAATTGTCTATGTCTGCTTTGATATGTGCGTTCTATTCAATAGATTTGTATGTATGTGGTGTTGTGAGTATTTGGCTGGCTTTATCCCGCAATCCCTCTGTTCCATCATTTGCAAATGTCTATGAACTTCAAAATCTTGTTGGTTTTCTTATTGGTGTCGTCCTGAAGAGTGAAGAGGATAACTACAGGATGCTCCTGTCAGGCTGTCAATAATGAACAGTACGACTCATATTTTCTCTAATATGGACTTATCTAACTAAAGTCATGTCAGGGGTAGATAGTTAAGAATAATACAACTAATTTCACAAAAACTTTACAACTAAATTCACCCAAAATAAAAGCACAATTACGATATACTCAGGTAATAATATATACTCAGGACAGAAAGCATGTAGACAAGTAATAATGTATTGCAATTTGCAACTGATTGCGTTATATAGAAATTGAAACAAGTAGTGCAAGTATTTGTGTATTGCTCAAAGACTAGAGAAATCATTGTGTATCAATCGCTCCATACTGATTACATTGGGGTCTTGTTATCTGCTGCCTGTATTTACTAAACACTATCCGCATTTTTATACGTATAATGTACCTTTTTTTTCAAAAATTTAAAATTCTAAGAATTTTTTAGCATGAGCTGAACCAAGTTCTCGTTTTCATCATGGTGGAAAAGAAATTTCGGTTCAATTCTATATGAACAGTGAAAAAAATTTATTTTTTTGGGAAGAAAATGGTGGAATGTGAGAACTGAGAAGGAAGGAGGAAAAGAGCATGGAGAAGAAGAAGAGAAGGGAGGTGGTGCGGCAGTGGCGTATCTAGGAATTTACTCATGGGGGTACGGATACATAAGTAGTTAGACTCGTCAAATTTTTTTTTTCAAAATAAAGCTTTATTAACATTTTTGTCCGCCTAAGTTTGAGTAAGAACTTAGATATAATTGCTAACTGTTTAATTGATCGATTTTTCAATTTAAATAACCAGAACTTTAAAGATAAGTTGTTCAATTAACATACCATTTTAAGTCATATTCTTCTTGTAACCGATTAACTATTTCGTTTAAGTTAGGCTATTCTTTTTTTCTAGATGTACTACAAAATTATCTATAAATTTTAAACAAATTTATACTTTAATTATATGTAATAAAAAAAAAGGGATTTTTCCCCATATACCACCGGCAAATTTTTTTATTCACTATATACCCTTGATGTTTTCAAAATTCACCATATACCCATCAATTTCTTGATAATTCACACTGTGCCCTTAATGATTAGTGACTATTAAATTTTTTGATCATTAACCCCTAATTATGTTATTAAACCTTAATTGATCCCTATTTCACTCATTTATGCTATCGAATTAGCATTGAAATAAAACCTAAGGCCAAAGAAGAAGAAAGAGAGTTATGGATGAAAAGTGATAAAAGGGGTCATTTGTGGTGTTTTAATGGTGGTCAATTAAGATTAACGACTCAAATATGGGTTAATTAAGGGTTGGTGTCGAAATTAGGGGTTAATGATCAAAAAAGTTGATAGTAGTTAATCATTAAGGGCACATGGTGAATTATCAAGAAATTGAGGGCTATGTAGTGAATTTTGAAAACATCAAGGGTATATGGTGAATAAAACAATTTGTTGAGGGTATATGGTGAAAAATCCGTAAAAAAAATTCAAAATAAGATCAACTGATGAATTTTTATATATATATAATGATTGAAGGTTACAAATTCAGAAAATTTAACAATTAATGTGAAATTGAAAATTTATTTAAAAATAGTTGTTTAAGTATATAAATGAGGAAAAATTTAGGGTAGAAAAAGAGAGACAAAAATATTATCAGTTTTTTCACCAAGTGCCCCTGAGTTTTCAGAAAATTCACCAGATATCACCGAGTTTCATGGTAATACATAAAAATTCTCTTAATGACTAACAACGATTAACTCCGTCAATCATTAATCCTAATTTATTATTTTAAACCAAAATTAACCCCTAACCCTAACCGTAACCCCTAATCCCCAGTCCACCACCTGACCCTAACCACCACCTCCCCCTACCCACGCATCCCCCCCACCCCCTTACAAAGATGCCAAAGAAGAGCGCTGGAATTATTCACAGGGGTAGTGCTATAGAGGTGATCAACATGGGCCCGACTCGAAAATGGGCGGGTTTTGGGCACTATTTTTCGGTCCGCGGTTGGGCCCGACCCGATTTTTTGGGCAAAAATTACGGGCCATTGGCAACCTAGATTTGGAAAAATAGGCTGAACTTCGACCCGCCCCTAAAATGGCCTGAAAAGCCAGTTAGGCCCGGCCCGAAATACCGGGCTTTGGCGCGGATTTTTTTTTGCCGAGGCTTGGCTTGGCCCGCGGTTTTGACCTGAAACGAGCTACTTTTTTGGCCAAAGCCCGGCCCGGCCCATGATCACCTCTATTGTAATACAACTCAGCAACATTTTCGGAAATTCTGTCACAAATTTAGCTATGCATTTCTAAGTTATATTACCTGTAGGATTTGGGACAAAACTAGATGTGTCGAGAAGCCCATAATTTCCTCCAATCAAAGTTTGTCTGCAATAAGTTTTGGAACCATAGGTTGCCGCCATTCCTAGTTGATCTAAGTACTTGCTCTTGCTCACAAAAAACCCACAAAAGTTTAAGCTTTGACAACCTAATTAGAATTGAACATATTTTACAGTGGCTAATGAAGTGGAAAGTTTACCAGAAGCTCATTACAAAAACATTTGTCACATGATTGTGACCACTGTTATAAGCACCACCAGCCTCACCAACCCAAGCAACAGTTGAAGTTCCTGAAATCAGACGGCTCCAAGAGGTGGACCACCACCTGCTGCTCGCGGAAATCGAAGGGGGTGCGAGGAGGGGCTGCAGAAGTCGAAGAGGGTTGTGGTGGGGGGCTGCGAAAATTCGAAGGGGGTGGGGGATGCGTGGGGGGTGCTGTTGGGGTGGGGGGGGGTGGTGGTGGTTAGGGTCAGGTGGTGGACTGGTGGTTAGGGGTTAAATTGGGGGTTAAAACCAATAATTAGGGTTAATGACTAACGAGTTAACCGCTAATTAGTCATTAAGAAGCGTTTTAATGTATTTCCATGAAACTCAGGGGTGGTACCTAGTGAATTTTAAAAAAGCGAGGATACATGCCAATTTTCAGAACTCTGGAGTCTTGGTGAAAAAAACCGAAATATTATTTTGGAGCTTTGATCTAAGTAAGCTTATGAATTTGTAGTTGCAGACTAGTAGGCATAGAGAGTAGTATATAATAGAAGTGTTGAAGATAAACCTGAGTTAAAGGGGAGTAAATTAAAGCAAAACATAACTTCGGTGGGGTTTCGAATTCAAGACCTCCCCATGCATTCACCGATGTTTCTTTACGCTACTAGCAAGACAAGCCTCAACGAGATGTCCATTGCTTACATATTCTTTTAATATCCTTTTTATTTTAGTTTCATTATTTTCCGGGAAAATAATGACTTGTACCCTTTATCGATCCAAAGAATGTGGTGCGGTGGTGTTGCGAGCTTCGATTGGGAGCATCAAGCATGGAGAAAAAAATTTCTAGGTTTTATATTGGGAGGAAGGAGAAGAAGGGAGGAGGAGATAGAAGAAAGGAGGGTTGGGGGCTGTGGGGGATGCGGGGGGTGGCTACAAGTCGGGGGTGGTTGTGAGTGGTGGGGGTGGTTGCTAGGGGTGAGGGGGCCGGGGTAGGTGATGGGCGGGGAGGGGGGGAGTTGCGAGCTGGAAGTGTGGTTGCAAGGGGTGGGGGTGGGCTGCGAGGGGTGGTGGTGGTAGTCCCAAGTGGTGGTTATGGTAGGTTGGAAAAGAGGAAGAAGAAGTAGAGGAGAGAAAAAAAATAACGTCGGACAGTGTTAAGTAAATATTGGCGGCAAATAGCGTGAATCTTAACCAAGGTTACTTGGTGGAGTTGGTGGGGCACTCACGTTGTGACTTTGAGGTCAGAAGTTCGAACCCCACTACCTACTTGTGCTTGGGAGTAGAGATTCCCTTACATCCCCCCTACTCTCAAGCATTGACCTATGTATTTGGGTTGGCTGCGAGAAGTGATTGTCCAGAAGGGTCTTTCTTCTTACCAAGAGGTTCCCTAGTAGTCCCCAAAAATAAAAAACGTGGATCTTACGATATCTTAGGTAATATGTATAGAAATGCTCCATACTGATTAGGATATTTTGTAATGCACATTGTTTCAATTTATACAATTGAAAATGTAAACAAAAATAAAAATTTATGATATACAAAGGAGAGAAAAAGAGTGAATATGTTATAAAAAATGTTAAAGTTGCTGGCAATATGCAAATTCCTATGGAAAACATCAAGTAAAAAAAAAAGGAAATATAATATAAAGCACATAATAAGTTCTGTGATAGGTATAAAGGTAGTGCACTAGTGCTAGAGATAGGGCTTGGTTTAATTAATATTACGAAAAAATTGTTATAGACTGATAGTGTGTGTCGATGGCCATGAGGAGCCATGCGATTTAAACAGGATTTTTTTCGGATTTACTTGGTTTTGTATTGGGTCACTTTGAAAATTTTAGGAGGCCATATATAAGGCATTCTAAAGTCATTTGAAAACCCTAAGATCATTATTAACCACCAAATAGAATTCTATCTCTCCTCCTCACTCTCTTCTTCTCCATTGAGATTCCTCTATTAGAGAGGCTAAAGAAAAACTCCAAGGTTCTTGCTTGTGGACGTAGGTCAAGGTTGACCGAACCACGTTAATGTTGAATTTAAAGGTTTTCAAGGCTAGAATGAAGAACAAGATATGAACAAACAATAGGAACTTGTTGTGTCGTGGTAAACAAACCACTGCCTTGAAAACGAGATTCGGTGCAACCGGGGTGCACAATTGTATTCACCGATTCGTTCCCTAAGGTTTACACAACTCTCAACACACAACGGCACTCTTGGGTGTGAGATGGAGTTACTAGAACTTATGCCCAAAAGAGATGAAGAAAAGAAGAGAGAGAGAGAGTATATATCTATCAAAATCAGAAAAATGAATCATACTTATAGAAGTAGAGAAGAAGAAATAACATCTCAAAAGCAATCAAAAGACTCCAAGGAATCCAATGATAAAATAAATCCACTTTAAAACTCATGAAGATGAAGAAATGAAACTCCCATAATCAAGAGGAATAATGGAGAACAAAAATTACCGTCATAAGGATGAAAACCATCCTTAACCACGTAATTAAAAGGGGGTTACACAAAGCATCCAAGGAAGAAATTAAAATCCGGAAAAACAGCGACTTTGGGCATCCGCCTGATCGGGCCCGAGACGAAAAAAGCCGAAGCTTCACAGGACGCCCGACCGGGCAGAAACAACGAACTACGAGACGCCCGCCTGATCCAACCGGGCGCCCCTATTTTTGCCCGTTTTTCCATCTTTAAGTCCAACAATCCCGCACTAAAGATGAGAAAAGAAACCAAGTGAGAGAAAGGAAATTTCTGGGCATAAGAGGAGATCAATACATAACATCCGGTGTTACATTTAAGTAAATTGAAACCAAATGTTTAGTTAAGTGGTACAATGACTTACAAGCCCAAGGGTGGACAAACCTTGAAACCCTTAAACTTTTGATCAAAGAGTGGACTAACCTTGAAACTCTAAGATTTAAGCCACGCCCCCCACAACACATACATCACTCCAAAAATCTAGTAACTCCGCAAAGTGAACACGTTTTAAGCCATGCATTTACCTTAGTTTTCATGGAAGCTCTAGGAAATAAACTCAAGTTTCCATAGAAGATGACGAGTCTTCACAACCATATAGATGAATCCCTTGTGCTTCTCAATATCACAAAACATCTCTTAGGGTTCATTAAGAGTTTAAACAAACTCATCCTCCACAAAATTATAACGGTGGATTTCTCAAATGCTTAGCTAGAGCACCTACCACGTAAGTATAAATCCATTAAGAATTCCCAACGAATTCATCCTACTACAAGCATTACAACACCAAATGCCATAGGGATGAAATATAAGTAATGCTAATTATATACTCTTTATGGGCTTAAGCCCCATCCCCCTCGACGAATCAAGAAATTGGTTCCTTGCCAACCCCTTAGTCAAAGGATCCGCCAAATTTCTTTCGGACCTTACATAGTTTAAAGCAATGACTCCATTCTTGAGTAATTGTCTCACCGAACTATGTCTAAGGCGTATGTGCCTCTTCTTACCATTATAATTGCTATAGTTAGCTACACCAATTGCAGCTTGAGAATCACAATGCAAAGAAATCGGAGAAGATCTTTCCCCCCACAATGGGATGTCGGCAAGAAGACTCCTTAGCCAATCCGCTTCTTGACCTGCCAATTCAAGAGCAATGAATTCAGATTCCATGGTGGAGCGAGCTAAATTGGTTGTTTTGAAGACTTCCATGATATAGCACCTCCACCCAACATAAACACATAACCACTAGTAGAGACTACTTCATCATTATCGGATACCCAATTAGCATCACAAAAACCTTCCAAGACATTAGGAAATCGATTAAAATGTAAACCAATTTCCATGGTGCCCTTAAGATACCTTAAACCGATAAAGTGCATTCCAATGTTCACTACTAGGATTATGAGTATAACGACTTAATCTACTTACCACATAAGCAATGTCGGGACGTGTGCAATTCATCAAAAACATTACACTCCCTATTACCTTAGCATATTGCTCTTGTGACACACTAGGACCCTTGTTCTTCATGAGCCTTACACTTGCATCATATGGAGTCTTACATGGCTCCACATCATAACAATTGAACTTCTTCAAGATTTTCTCCACATAGTGAGATTGATTCATTGAGAAACCATCCTTGAGCTTGGTTAACCGGATACCAAGGATCACATCGACTTCACCTAAATCCTTCATTTCAAACTTAGTAGAGAGAAAATCTTTAGTGTAGTTTACAACCTTAAGGTTAGTACCAATAATAAGCATGTCATCAACGTAAAGACAAATAATAACACAAGAGGAATCCAAAACTTTAGAATATACACAAGAGTCCGAAGAATTAGTCACAAAACCATCACTCTTAAGAGTACTATCAAAGTTTTCATACCATTGCTTAGGAGCTTGTTTCAAACCATACAAAGACTTCCTAAGCCTACACACCTTGTGTTCTTGACCCTTGACCACAAAACCTTCCGGTTGAGTCATATAAATCTCTTCATCAAGATCACCATTAAGAAAAGCCGTTTTAACATCCATTTGATGAACCACTAAGTCATGAATCGCCGCTAAAGCAACCGAAGTCCTAATGGTGGCAATCTTAGTCACGGGTGAGTAGGTATCAAAGAAGTCTATACCCTCTTTTTGAGTGAAACCTCTAATAATAAGTCTAGCCTTAAACTTATCAATAGAGCCATCGGGTTTCTTCTTCTTAGTAAAGATCCATTTACAACTTATGGGTTTAGACCCTTTAGGTAAATCACATAAGTCCCAAGTATGATTAGACATGATGGAATCTAATTCACTTTTAATGGCCTCTTTCCAAAAACTAACATATATGGATTTCATAGCCTCACTATAAGTCTTTAGGTCTTCTTTTAAGAGAAATAAAGAAACAACATTTTCAGTCAAACAATTCACGTCAAAATTCTCAACAAGAAAAGTGGTCAAGAAATCTGGTCCAAAGGTAGTCTCTACTCTAAACCTCTTACTCTTCCTAGGTTGTACTGCTTCTACTACCAAAGGAGGAGGAGGAAGATTACTAGAACTAGGCATGGAATCATCTAAGGACACATCAATACTTGACTCATTCATATGCATAGAAGATGATGATGATGATGATGATTTCAAAGGGAAAGTATGCTCAAAGAAAACTGCATCTCTTGATTCACAAATAGAATAATCACTCAAAAGCATGAACCTATATGCGGCACTATTATGAGCATAACCAATAAACACACAATCAAAAGTTTTAGACCCAATAGTGGTTTTCTTAAAATCTGGAAAAGCAACTTTAGCTAAGCATCCCCACACTTTCAAAATACTCACGTTAGGTTTATAACCTTTCCAAAGTTCATAAGGTGTTTTATCCAATTTCTTATGGGGCACTCTATTGAGTACATAACAAGCGGATAGAACCGCCTCTCCCCACATGTTGTCGGATAAACCGGAACTTAAAAGCATTGCATTCATAGTTTCTTTTAAAGATCTATTTTTTCTTTCGGCAATACCATTTTGTTGTGGAGTGTAAGGGGAGCTTAGCTCATGGATGATACCATTGACTTCACATAATTCTTTTAAAGTCCATTTTCCATATTCACCACCTTTATCGGTCCTAACCCTTTTAATCTTAAGATCAAGTTGATTTTCAACCTCGGCTTTATACTTTAAAAATGCACTTTCTGCCTCATCCTTAGTTTTCAAAAGGTAAACTTTAGTGAACCTTGAAAAATCATCAACAAAAGTTATGTAATAATTTTTCCCTCCTTTACTAGTAGTGCAATTTTTAAAGTCCGCTAAATCCGAGTGAATCAACTCTAGCAATTTAGTACTTCTTGTCTTCTTGATACAACTTGCTTGAAAGGTTTCATAGTATGTTTGGCCTCAACACAAATAGGACATTTAGAGGCTTTGTCAATTTGATCAAAAGAAATTAAGTCCATGTTCTTTAGTTTTTTCATGTAAGAAACATTTAAATGTCCTAAACGATTGTGCCAAACATCCATAGACTCAACAATATAAGCAAAAGAAGTACTTTCATTATTATTCAAAACATTCATCACAAACAATCCTCCACTAAGGTAACCTTTCCCAACAAAGTCTCCATTCTTAGTGATAACAATCTTGTCCGCCTCAAAGACAAGCTTTAAACCGGCTTTGTTGAGAAGGGCACCCGAAACAAGATTCCTCATAAGGGAGGGAACATACACGACATTATTCAAAAACAAAGTTTTTCCGGAAGTGAGTTTAAGGTGGACCTTCCCTTTGCCAAGAACTCCCGCGGTGCTACTATTTCCCATGTAAACATGGTCTCCATCGGTAGCATCTTCAAAGTCCGTCATGAGAGCCTTGTTAGCACAAATATGCCTTGATGCTCCCGTATCCAAGATCCACTCTACCTTGTTCTCCACCAAGTTGACTTCGACTACCACCGCGGCTATCACATCAGCCTTTTCAACAAGATTGGCTTGGGAGGCACCATTGGAGTTGTTCTTGCGGTGGACACATTGATAGACCTTGTGTCATATCTTTCCACACACATAGCATGCTCCTTTGGTCTTTTGAATCTTGTTGTTAAAAGTGAAATTCCCTTTGTTTTCATTATTCTTCTTCTTACCTTTGAACCTGTTTCTAGCCATAGGATCACTAGATTCAACCAAGTTAACTTTAGAAAAATTCAAAGAGAGAGAATCAAACTTATCTTTGAGGCGGTTGGCCTCCTCGGTCCTCATGTGACCAATAAGCTCTTGAAGGTTCATGTCCTTCTTCTTGTGCTTCAAAGAGTTTTGGTAGTTATTCCATGAAGGTGGGAATTTCTCCAAAAGCACATTGGCTTGAAGAGTCTCACACATTTTCATCTCTTCACCAAGGATATCGGTGACAATGTTCTCATAGTCATGAACTTGATCCATGATGGATTTGTCATTCGTCATCTTGAAGTTAATCCACTTACCAACAACACATTTCTTCTTACCGGCATCATCGGCACAATACTTCTTTTGCAAAGTGTCCCAAATGGACTTGCTTGATCGATTAGTGATAAGGAGATCAAATAAGATTCCACTCACATGATGGAGGATATGAGCTCGAACAAGCTTGTTGTCTTTCTCCTTCTTGGTTAATGCATCGGCCGCTTTCTTGAGATCCTCCGCCGAAAGGGAGGCATCCGGGGCTACTGCCTTGCTTGCCTCAATTGCTTCAATCACATCCTCATAGAGGACATAATCAATTTCAAGTTGCTAAAAAAAGATCAACAATTTTTATGACCATCTCTTATAGTTCTTGCCATCAAGAGGCTCCAACTTAGAGATGTCGGGAAGAGTCTTGTTTAACATTGGGTTAGCCAAAACAATCGACATAATATATCGTTTTCAAATTGTTGAATTTAAAAGTTTTCAAGGCTAGAATGAAGAACAAGATATGATCAAACAATAGGAACTTGTGTCGTGGTAAACAAACCACTGCCTTGAAAACGAGATTCGGTGCAACCGGGGTGCACAATTGTATACACCGATTCGTTCCCTAAGGTTTACACAACTCTCAACACACAATGGCACTCTTGGGTGTGAGATGGAGTTACTAGAACTTATGCCCAAAAGAGATGAAGAAAAGAAGAGAGAGAGAGAGTATATATCTATCAAAATCAGAAAAATGAATCATACTTATAGGAGTAGAGAAGAAGAAATAACATCTCAAAAGCAATCAAAAGACTCCAAGGAATCCAATGATAAAATAAATCCACTTTAAAACTCATGAAGATGAAGAAATGAAACTCCCATAATCAAGAGGAATAATGGAGAACATAAATTACCATCATAAACCCGACCTGATTCTAATTTCAGGTTGAAAACCATAACCTGAACCCGACCTTTTGATTTTCAGGTTGTCCCGAAACCAACCTGAAATGACCTGAAATGAAATTTAACTATACACGCTAAAGTCCGGGTTAATGACCTGAAATGAAATTTAGATGATCCAAGAAACGGGTTTGGCCCAATACAAATAAGAATACCAGAAGATAGGTTGTATAAGTTATAAAAGTCTGGGTTAATTTAAGGTTGACCCGACCTGAAAATAACCCGACATCTAAATCAGGTTATTCGGGTTATTTTCAGGTTCAAAAAGTCAACTCGAACCTAACCCATTATATTTTCAGGTCGGGTTGAGTCGACCCATTTTTTATTTCAGGTCGAAAATCTCAACCCAAATTCGAAGTTTTCAGGTCAGTTTCAGGTAGGCTTATCAGGTTGGGTCAGCTTTTGTCAGCCCTAGTAGAAACAGATAGGAGTATTTTATTAATAAATCTAGTTTAAGAAAGACTTTGAAATAATTTTGGACCACCCAAGAAGAAAATTGTGGCAATGTTAATCTAGTAAGTCTTGTGTAAGACCATCTTACCATAAAATTATTGCAAGTCCACCTGACGTTGTTCCCTAAAAGGATTACTTTGTAAGTTAAAAAGGTCAATTTATGAGTTGAAGGGGCCACTTATACCATAAGTAACCCCTTTAGGACAACAAGTTACCCACGTCGTACTATAAATCATAGCGGGGTATTGTTTTGAGTTAGATTGTGGAGTTAAGGATTAGATTATTTGAATTTGAATTCATTATAACTTAATTTTTCTGAAATAAGTTAAAATAAGCCAAATAGAAAAAAAGCCTTAAACTTATCGTCAAAGAGTTAAATGAGGTGATATGTGTGTTTTTTACATCTGAATTCTCATAGACTTATTTGAACTGAAATTATCCGGACTTAAATTAACTTATCTTCACTTATATGGACTTATTGGAACTTAATTATCTATATGGTGTTAAACTTTATCTCAAATAATTTGAACTTATATGAACTTATTGAAGCTTATTTATTTGGTGTTAAACTTTATGTCAACTAATCTGAACGTATATATATGAAACTATTAATAAAGTCTTCTATACATTGACTAGAGATGACAATGTGTAGATATATCGATCTGAAATGGATCAGGGTATAATACAAAGACGTTCATGCATGAACGTCTTTATATTATATGTTCCCCTTGTCAAGTCCAATGAACACATACATATGTTCCCTTTGTCATTTGTAGCTAACAGACAACTGAAAATTATCTACATAAACATTAACGTTTAGTAAAAATTAAATTTGTGATGCTTCTTATTATGTCTTTGATCTACTTAGTGATGCTTCTTATTCTCAGTTTATAGGAGTTTATTTATAAATTATTTACTGATGTAATAAAGTTGGTTACAAGTTTGTTAAAGTTGTTTTAGGAGTTAGCTAGTTGCTACTATTGTATATAAGCTGTTACCTCAGCTCATTTCTCTAGTGTAAGAGATTAATCTGTGAATAAAAACTCTTCATTTTCTCTCTCTGTCTTTTCTTCCATCACAAAATCTACTTATCTCTATGAGATTCTACATGGTATCAGAGCTTGAATCTCTCGTTTGAGATTGAGGTTTCGCTCCTTTTCTATAATTCGTATCAATATTACAAGATTTCTTGCAAATTATTGCGAAATTTTCTGCGATTAAGAAATTTCTTGCACAATTATTGCGAAATTCCTTGTTGATTCTGCGAACAAGTTTGATTTTCATTTGCAATTTCAATGGCGATTGAAGAATGTGAAGCTACTGGAAACTCAATCAATAACAATCAACAATCGAACAATGGAGGTATCCTCGATCCTTATTTCATAGCAACTTATGATAATCCTACTTCGTCGCTTGTTGCTGTGGTGTTTTCTGGTTCCAATTTTGTACAATGGAGTAGAAATGTTAAACGTGGCTTAATAGCTAAGAATAAAGAAGGATTTATCAATGGAGAATTTGTGAAACCAGCTGAAAATCACAAGGATTATCCTAAATGGAAACGTGCTGATTTTATGGTTATTAGCTGGATTTTAAGCTCAATGAGTTCGGGAATCGATCGATGATTTTGGTTATATTAAATCGTTGAGGAGTTATGGAGAGAATTGAATGAAAGATTTGGACACTAATGGTCCATTAATCTATCAATTAAAGAAGGAAATTGATAATTTAAGGCGAGACAATGTGACTATTGTTACATATTATGGAAAACCCAAGAAGCTATGGGATGAGATGAAGAATTTGAGGATGTTTCCTACTTGTAGGCTGTGGAGCTTTGAAGTCTTGTAGGTTTTGTTTCTCAAGAAAATTACTTGAACTAGAAGAAGAAGATAAGATGATGAAATTTCTTCTTGGATTGAACAATGGTTTTGATAATACTATCACAAATGTATTATCTATGGATTCATTACCTACTATCAATGGAGTATTTTTCTATTGCTCAACAAATAGAGAAGCAGAAGGAAGTTAGTGTTGTGGTTGTTGAGAGTAATGCTATGGCAGCTCAGACATTCAAGAATGGACAGTTTCAGAAGAATTTTCAAGGAAAGAAGGATTGGAAGAAAGACAAACCGAGTAAATTTTGTACCAATTGTAAAGGAAATGGACATACCATTGATCAATGCTTTAAGATCATTGGTTACCTATTCCAGTGCAACATTTGAGCCGCTCATGCATTCTCCTAGAGTTCCACATCTTAGAGCAACCCTTCATCTCATTAAATACTTAAAGGGGACTCTAGACACTTGGACTATGGTATAAAGTCGATATTGATCTTCAAGTCATTGCTTATAGTGACTCTGATCAGAGTTCATGTCAGTTTAGTAGCAGATCTCTCAGTGCCTATGCTGTGTTTCTTGGATCTAACCTGATTTCATGGAAGACTAAAAAGCAACAAAGTGTTCGTAAATCTTCTACCGAAGCCGAATACGTAAGTACGTCCCTTCAGACTAGTGAGCTTGTCCCGGATACAAGGTTTACTAGAGGATTTACAAGTTCCCCGCTCTTTACCTATCAATTTGTATTGTGATAATACATCGTGAGAACATTTAACTAAAAATCCCATGTTTCATGAGAAAACGAAGCATTTGAAAAAGGATATGCATTATGCCAGAGAGCAAGTTGAAGAAGGTTTTATACAAACAACTCATGTTTCTAGTGCAAATCAGTTAGCTGATTTACTCACAAAGCCCCTTGCTTCTTCACAACATCAACTGTTGTCTTCCAAGTTTAGACTTATTTCACAGGTCCAGTTTGAAGGGGGAATATAGGAGTTTATTTATAAATTATTTACTGATGTAATAAAGTTGGTTACAAGTTTGTTAAAGTTGTTTTAGGAGTTAGTTAGCTAGTTGCTACTGTTGTGTATAAGCTGTTAGCTCAGCTCATTTCTCTAGTGTAAGAGATTAATCTGTGAATAGAAACTCTTCATTTTCTCTCTCTCTCTATCTTTTCTTCCATCACAAAATCTACTTATCTCTATGAGATTCTACACAGCCTTACAAGTTTATACGGTTTTTGTGCATTAGTTGTGAAGGAAATTAAGATTGTTATTAAGACTACATTCTTAAAAGGTAGGGTTGTAAGAAAAACCAAAGTGGCGGCTAATGAATCTTAGACAGATCGGTATCTATTTGTCAATTAGCAATTTCTCCTACAACAGTTATACCATATAGAAATGCAACCAAGCAAGGCTTGACCTAGTGGTAGAGGTTTGACCTTATGACTTTAAGGTTATGGGATCAAATCCCACTAGGGGCTCTTTGGGGGTGAGGTATCCCTTACCATCCCCCCTCTATCTCCAATGAGTCTGACCTGCAAACCTGACTGGTTATACTTGTGCGAGGTGCCAGTTCAGTAGGGTCCTTCATCTTACCAATTTTTAAAAATATATATAGAAATGCAAACCTCTCAATTCTCATAAATTAACAATTGGTTTGTTACAACCTCTATTTTGAAAACCTAATTAAACGTCACAATTTCCAAAATATATACAAATCAATTACTCGCATGAAAACTATCTCAAATCTCAATAGACTACGTGTCTAACTAGTACAAGGAAATCTGATACACCTCTAGAAGGATCACGTGGGTTACGTGGTTGGGGGAAGTGGAAAGAACCTCTACACTGAAACATTATGTGAGAATACTCCTGCATTGTCGTCCTCATCTCCTGAAAGTATTCAGAAAACTTCGTAGTTTCCTCCTCCATTTTGTTTTCCTTTTGGAAATGCTCTATCTCCATCTCAAGCCGTTGTCTCTCCCACTCAACTCTTAATTGCCTCTCAATTTCTAATTGTTGCCTCTCCATTTCAGCAGATTGTGTAGCTATTTGTTGTTGAGATTGCTCCACGGCTGTTGAGAGCTTAGGGAAAAAAAGGGATGTAGACTATATAGAGAAGCTATTATTGCGACTTGATTTTCTTTTTGTAGAAGAGATCACCACATGTACCCATACGAAGAACTAATCCTTTTTTCCTCCACCTACTTTCTCAAAGTACAATTCATTGGGATCTTTTTGATTCCTTTCTCTGCTTATGGATTCTCATAATCACCCTACATCAAACATACTTACTAAGTGTTTATTTACTTGTTACTAGGGGGTGTTCATAAATATCCGATCCGATTTTTTAGTTTTCGGATATTTTCGATCGGATATCCAAAAATATCCGAAACATGGAAATCTTTCGGATGTTTTTGATATATGATCCGAAAATATCCGTTTTCAAGGTCGGATATCCGAAATATCCAATGATCCGATCCGAAACTTATTTTATGAACTTTTCCTTTGACAAATTCAATTTTTTAGTTTTTGGATATCCAATCCGATCCGAAATTTCGTATATTCGATTTTTTCGGATCGGATTCGGACCACATTTTTTCCGATTTGAAATTTCCAGATATCCGAAATTTCGGATCGGATCGTATCAGATATCCGAAATGAACACCCCCTACTTGTTACATTTACTTTTAATACACAACTTTCAAAAAGTTTTTTTGAACCATTGACATCTCTTATTCCATTCCAATGAAAATTATAGAAATATTATTTTATGAATCTACAAATCGAGATTAATATAACAAGATCAAACATGACCATATCTTCACTTATAAAAAAAAAGTAATATATCTGTCAAATTTGATAGCTTGATTTTCCAAAATAGAAATGTAGCAAGTAAATATAAAAGAAGGGTTTCCCTTCAAAAAAAATATAGAAGAAGGGAGTAATTATAAGTACTAAACTTAATATACATATATAACATGTCTAGAAAAAAAGTGGCAGAGTTTCGTTTTTATTCTAGACCCCCCAAAAAAATTTGTATCTGCAAACATGGAAAGTGCAAGAAAGTCCCACATTCCATCCAAGATAAGTCCCACTAATTTTTTTGTTTTTGTATTTTCACTTTTTACTCTATTTTTTTTTTACTCTTTTGTCTTTATTATAAGAATTCTTTTTCTTTTATACTCCATCCATCCCAAATAGTCTAAACATTTTCCTTTTTAATGATCCAAATTAATTTGAACACTTCCACTTTTAGTGTAGTCCCCTAATACTTTTCCAATCCAATCTGACCCACTATCACCACAACCATCACCACTTTTAGCTGTGGTGATGGTTGTGGTGATAGTGCCATAGTGGGTTGGATTGTTTAGAAAGATAAGGTTGCGTTCTCTTCACCTTCAAGTTTCAGGTCCAATCAGTTTAAATCAGTTCAGATAAGTTTAGATTAGTTTCTCAATAAGGTCTGATCATGTCTGATCATGTCCAATAAGTTCCAATCAGGTCCACTAAGTTCGAATAAGTTCCAATCAGGTCCACTAAGTTCCAATAAGTTTCAATCAGGTCCACTAAGTTCCAATATAAAGTTCTAATCAGGTTCAATCAAGTCCAATAAGTTCCAATAAGGTTCAATCAAGTCAAATAAATTCCAATAAGGTCCAAATAGTTAATGATCAATAAATTAAATTTAAATTTTTAATTAAAGTACAACTATGATTATATAGTATTATAATCATATTATTGTCCATTATTTTATTATTTATAGGAATATTTGTCAGAAAAAACCTTATAGAATGTCCATTTGGCGAAAAACAACCTTACAAAAATTTCTTGTGACTTACAACCTTTGACTTCTTTTTTTTTTGTCAAATGAAACATCGGGCTTCTTTCAGGCATTGTCCGTCACTTTCAGGCATTGACCCACCTTTTTTCTCTTTTTCTCCCCTATTCGCACTTTTATTTCCTTCTAGATTCATTAATCCAACAAATCCCTCAATTCTATATAAAACAAAATCCAAGTTTATAAAATCTCCGATCCAAAAATTATAATTTATTTCTAGTCTTCAAATTGCTAAATGTTGTTCTAAATGTGGGTCAACACGAAAAGTGACAGTCGACGCCGGAAAAGAGGTATGAGGTTTCATCTCGCAAAGAAGTTGAAGCTAAAAGGTTGTAAGTAACAAATTTTTTTTTTAAAAAGTTGTTTTTCTCAAAATGGACATTTTAAAAGGTTCTTTTTTGACAAATTTTCTTATTTATATTACTATTAGTTAATTATGTTATTATTAGTAAAAATATTATAATCATGGTCAAATAAGGTTAACAATAATAATCATCATAATCATAATATTTGCAATTCGTCTTTAAATACCTAGAGTTAACATGTTTTCGTTACTATAATAACATTGAAAGATATTAATTTTATCAATTGATTGCTTTATTATCTCACCCAAGTATCTTTTTTTGTTGGAGTGCCTTTCTTCATCTTCTATATCCTCCTCTTCAATCAATACGTTTCCTTCACCAACATCCAACCATATTTCATTTGTAATTTTTTTCCCGAATAATCTCCATATTCTTTGTTCTCGTTTTGTTAGTCAAATTAAAATCAGCTCTTGGTTCCATGTCTTCAACAACTTGCGAAATTGGAATCCCTTAATCATACATGTAAACGGATAAAATTATGTAGTGTGCATGTTGCTACAATGATAGCCAACTAATAAGCGTCATTTATCTTCGGCATCATTCTTTGATTCCTACTAGTGCTGTATGAAATAATCAAGCAAGACTATTAGATACATTAGTGATTAAAGTTGTGTACAGGCAAGTGTGTAAATAGTATTTTTTTGGTAACTATTATTAGAAAACGTTATGCATTAGAGATTAATAATTACTATTTTTTTTGAAGGGTAAAGTTTAATAATTATTATGTCATAACTAATTTTGAGGGGTAGTATTTATGTTATTACGCAACAATCTTTTTGTCAAATAAGTTTCAATCAGGTCCAATAAGGTCTAAAATCAGGTCTAATAAGTTCCAATTAGGTCTAATAAATTCTAATCAGGTTCAATCAGGTCCAATAAGTTGAATCAGGTCTAATAAGTTCATATAAGTTTAGGTTTTTTAAGGTGAAGAAAATGCACCCTAAATTGAAGTATGATATATAAACAATATGCAGGCGACAATTATTAAGTACGGTGGTAGATAAGCCCACACTAGTTTTATTTATTTATTTATTTTTTAATAAATCAGAGGGAAGAAAACCCAAGAAAAAGAAAATACAGCGATAAACTATGATTAACTACAACTTACCAAAACTAAACACACAAACAAAATAAAACTAAGGAGGAATGAGGCGAGGTATAACCACACCCCTAAAATCCTCATCAACTATTCTACTAAGAGCTAAGGGAATATCCTCCAAGATCACAATCCTGTGAGGTTGAGCCACCTCGTGGTTGGCAAGCCAGTCAACGGCCCAATTACCTTCTCGATAGACATGTTTAATTTGCACTTCCCAATCCTCCTTTTGTAGCATTTCTCGGCAATAGTGTATCAAGTGAGCACACTCACCTTCCCAAGATTCATTGCTCTGTATCAACTGTACACACGACAAGTTATCCATTTGTACAACCAGTTTTGGGATTTGTAAATTACGGGCCAACTCAATACCTCTCGAAAGGGTTGTGATTTCAGCTCGGAAGGAGTTATTGCACACTCCAAAATAACCCATCGGTGCTGAAATAATGCTTCCAAACTGGTCACGAATGATGACACCTCCCCCAGCAGGGCCTGGACTTCCCTTAACAGCACCATCGGAGTTCAATGTATACCACCCTGGTGGAGGAGGCTGCCATGTTACATGAATTTGTCTTTTGTTCAAAGTTTGATTTCCATCACCATCTTCTGTATTAGACAAGCTTCTCTTCATCTCCTCAAACCGAATTTGAAGAAACGCACCAACGTCTATCGGAATTTCACCATTTTTGTTAAAAACAAAGCAATTCCTCCATCGTTAAATCCACCACACAGTCACACTAAAATAATTGGCCCAATTCAAATTCACATCTGCCTCTTCTTCATTAAGATTAGCAAGCAGCCATTGCTTCAGATTGTCTTGAAAGAAAGTTGGATGATGAGCAGGACCCCCACCTTTCTCCAAATACTCCGGGCTGCTGGGCAGTCCCTTAGTATATGAAGCGTTGATTCTTCTGGTGCATTGCAAATGAAGCATTTAGGGTCATCAGTGAGGCGGCGTTTGAAGCAGTTTTCATTGCCCAATAACCTATCATGACAGACAAGCCATAGGAAGGCTCTAACACATTGTTGTACTGGGGCTTTCCATACCAGATTCCAGAGAGTATCTTCAAACTCATTACTCTTTTTTCTTATGATACTCATGACAGATTTAATGGTGAATTGTCCTTTTGAGCTATTCCCCCAGTACACCAGGTCACCCAAATTAGGATCATTTTTGAGCTCATGCACTTGTATAGGTTTTAAAACATCAGGTTCTAAGTAGTGTGAGAATGCATCCCACTTCCAACCATGACCATCTTCCCACATCTAGGCAACCGTAGCACCAAGCAGCTCAGGAGGAATTGGCTGTATTGCCAATGAACTCAACGGGGTATGGGTAGCCCATTTATGATCCCAAAAAAGAGTGCTAACACCATTCCCAACCATAACTCGAAATCCTTCACAACGAAATTTCGCATTTTTAGTTATGCCACACCACACATTCAACATTCCCATCTTAGGCTCAAACATGCCAACATCACACTTTCCTTTACAATACTTAGCTATTAAAACACGGGCCCAAAGAGCATTAGGCTCCGTTAACACACGCCAGCCCAACTTTGTGAGGAACGCCGAATTGGCTTGCCGAGTCGATTTAACACCAATGCCACCTTGATTCTTTGGGCGTTGAAGTGTTTCCCAAGAAATCAAGTGAATCTTTCTAGTTTCGTCATTGCCTCCCCACACAAACCTGCACCTTTCAATCCATGTCATCACAAATTGCGCGTGGGATTTTCGCGGTTTGCATTGAATAGTACTCCAGCGATGCAGCAGTAGAATTTGCTAAAGTTATTCTTCCGGCAAGTGATAAATATTTGGATTTCCATCCAAACAATCGCCAATCAATCTTCTCGCAGAGATGGCTAAAGGTTACGTTGGTCACCCTACTAGTAAGAGTAGGCATGCCCAAATAAATCCCTAAATCCTCAGTAGTCTCCATACCAAGCGTTTTGCTAATCTCAAATTGTATAGCACTATCGACATTCCTCGAAAAATAAACTCGACACTTAGCTAGGCTGATTTTTTGCCCCGAAGCTCGACAAAATTGAGATAAACAATCTTGTACCACTTCGGCTTGTGCAACAGTAGCCTCCGAGAAAAGGATAATGTCATCCGCGAAAAAAAGATTAGAAAGCAAAGGGCCATCTCTGCTATCCCGTATTGGTTTCCATCTTTGGGCTATAATTGCTTCTTCAATGTTTTGGTACAATCTTTCCATGCACATAACAAAAAGGTAGGGAGAAAGAGGGCCACCTTGTCATACTCCTCTACTCGGAGTAAAACATGATGACAGTTCACCATTCCACAAACTTGAGTGATGATGTTGTTACGCACTCCATTATTACCTCAACTAAAAGATATGACAGGTTCATTTGAAGCAACGTATCTCGAATAAACGACCACTTCAACCTGTCATATGCTTTCTCAAAATCGATTTTTAGAGCCATGAAACCCTTCATTCCTTATTTCTTTCTCATTGTGTGGATAACTTCTTGTACAATCACAATGTTATCAGTTATTTGCCGTCCCGGAATGAAACTCCCTTGTGTATTGGAAATGGAGAAGGAAGGATTGGTTTGATTATGTTCACTAAGGTTTTTGTAATGATTTTATATGCAACATTATATAAACCTATAGGTCGAAATTGAGAAGCTGCTTTAGGATGGTCTATTTTCGGGATAAGAACAATGTGAGTATCGTTGAGATGCTCGGGCATACCGTTTCCCTCCAAGACTTGCAATATAGTGTTCAACACATTCTCTTTTACAAGCTCCCACTTTTTTTGAAAAGTCAAGGCTTGAAAACCATTAGTCTTCGGTGCTCGTAAAGCTCCTCGACTCTTCACCACTTCTTCTACCTCGATTCGAGAGAAAGGTTTACACAGCAATTCCGAGTCCCTGGGTGGTAGTTCCGGAAATACATCAACAAGAATGTTCATAGGCTCATCTATTCCATCATTTTGTATCCCCGCAATATGAGCAAGTAGAATGCGTTTGAATTTAAAGATGTTATGAAAGACATCCTTGCTCCAAATTTGTAAACTTTCTGAGAGAGCAGTAAGAGAATCAACCAAGGGAGCACTAGAATTCCAATGATCTTGAATAAAATCATTAAAATTTTCATGTGTCATCCAGGTGGCTTGAAAACGAAACGGACGAGAAATAGCTTGCAAGGGAGCAAATCCGTTTGGGGAGATTAGTAGAGGACAATGGTCTGATGCAATGGAAGGTAAATGTTTTACCTTAGCGTGTGAGAATCTAAGGCCCCATTCACCATTACATAGGGCCCTGTCCAATCTGGCTGACTGACGAGTTCCGGGGAATAGGCCCCGAGCCCACGTGTGCGAAGCACCGGCAAACTCCACTTCAAGCAAATCCATATCTTCAACCAAATCATTAAACCTTGCAGAACGATACTTTGTTTCCGCACACGCACCACTTCTTTCCCAATCACAGCGCGTATCATTAAAGTCTCCCGCAATTAACTAAGGTTTGTTATGTAACGAAGCAAAATTCATGAGTTCTTGCCACAAATCCTTCCTTTTATTGGGATCGGGGCTAGCATAAACAGCCATGAAGTACTAGGGGGGCTACCTATCCGTTTAATGTCCTAGCATCGCTCTTTGATTCCTACTAGTGCTGTATGAAATAATCAAGCAAGACTAGATACATTAGTGATTAAAATTGTGTATAGGCAAGTGTGTAAATAGTATTTTTTTGGTAACTATTATTAGCAAATGTTATGCATTAGAGATTAGTAATTACTAATTTTTTTGAAGGGTAAAGTTTGATAATTATTATGTCATAACTAATTTTGAGGGGTAATATTTATGTTATTATGCAACAAGTTTTTTGTCAAATAAGTTTCAATCAGGTCCAATAAGGTCTAAAATCAAGTCTAATAAGTTCCAATCAGGTCAATAAGTTCCAATCAGGTATAATAAATTCTAATCAGGTTCAATCAGGTCCAATAAGTTGAATCAGGTCTAATAAGTTCATATAAGTTCAGATTTTTTAAGGTGAAGAGAACGCACCCTAAATAGAAGTATGATAGATAAACAATATGCAGGCGACAATTATTAAGTACGGTGGTAGATGAACCCACACTAGTTTTATAAGTTTATGAGATCTTACTAGAACATGGAAGTCAAGCGATTTAGAGAATTTGGTGCACAAGTTACAGTTTGCAAACGACACTAGGGTTAACTATTTAAGTGTGATCTTAAGAGTAGACTTGGGGATCCGAGCTCTCAAATTAAAATGAGGGAGTGATCCACGGTTTAAGGTGAAACGCAACTACTGGTATTATTTTATGATTGAACAAAGACTTCAAACTTTTTACTCTTAAAAGCTTGACTCTTCATAAAAATAATACTAGCTAGTTCTAGATTATACTAATACTTGATCCAGTGAGGTGGATTATTCAATCTTGTTATTCTGCACAAATATAGCAGTTTGCACTTTGCAGTATATAATACATTATAAATTATAAATTTTAAAATTTCTTAATATACTAATTACAATATCACAAAAGCTTTTACACATTTTCTGCCAACTTCACTTTCACAAATCTCTATTATATAAGGGAAGGGGGAGGTAGATGGTGTCCCCCTCTAAAAATACTAAATTACCCTTAATGATCTAATGGAATAAAAAAAATTACAAAAGAAACCAATTTAACAACCCTTTTTCATTTCAACTTGCCATTCTGAATTAGTTAAAAATGGTATATGCATCAAATATTTCAATTAAAAAATTAAATGGACAAAATATTTTGACCTTTTTTTATAAGAGAAGATGGTATATACTCACTACCTTTGGTATTCTTTATTTCAGTCAAACCAACTCATTATGTATATTCTTTTTGTTCAAAATTCATTCACAAAAAATTAATATTAAAATTAACTCACAACCTTTGTTAATTTTTTACATTAGCGAATTAATATATCTAAATTCATCTAATTATTTATCTTTCACATTTGAGTGTAATCATAACTATAGTACGAATGGAGTATATAATAAAATAACAAGTCTTGAAATTAACGCACGCATCGCGTGCATATAATTCTAGTAAATTATAAATGAAGGTTGGAGACAACTGTACTAAAAGAGAATATAAAACTGATATTCACCCTCTTTGATATGTAATTTCTTTTTATGATCATGCATTAGAGATGTATAAGCATTAATTTCTTAAAAGCCAACTGTGTTAGTGGCCTAAACGAGATTATAAAAGATTTACGTTCAGTGAATCCTACTTAATTAATAGCCAACTGTGTTAGTGGCCTAAACGAGATTATAAAAGATTTACTATTGAGCTATATATTTTAGGAAACATATATTTCCTTGAGGTCTTGCCTTGTAACTAGAATCCTAAGTTTCCTAATCTTGCTGTACCATATATTGATCAACATTGAATGGAATACACACAAAAAGATTAACCTAGCAACTCTTGACATGGTATCAGGCTAAGTGTGCCGTATACTCTAACACTCTTGACATCGACATCACCATGGCTGGTGATGATGCTGCTGTCAAAGATCAAACACCGCCACTGCCCATAACTATCCCTTCTACTTCTCCTTTCTTCCTCGGTCCTCAAGATCGACCGGGTGATTTCATCACTCCTACTCGTCTCACGGCGGATAACTATGATCAATGGGCGTGTGATATACAAATGGCGCTTGAAGCACGACGCAAATTCGTCTTTCTTGATGGCACAATTACATCTCTCACGCCACCATGTACTTCATCCGATTGGAGTACCATTCAAGCCATGCTAATTTCCTGGATCATGAACACTATCTCGCCGGAAATTAAAGGTACGCTTTCCAAATATCGTGATGCAAAACGTTTATGGGATTCCTTACAATCTCGCTTTGCTATGGCTAATGGCCCTCGTATACAACAACTTACATCTTCTCTAGCTCACTGTCAACAAACTAAATCCATGAGTGTTGCCTCTTATTATGGCAAATTAAATGTAATTTGGGAAGAATTGCATCAACATGAACCCATTATTGCTTGTACTTGTTGTTCTTCATGCTCCGCGGGTAGTTTACATGAACAACGTCGTGCTACTCGTAAACTACATCAATTTTTAATGGGTCTTGATGCTGATTTTTATGGTCCTGTTCGCACTAATATACTTTCCCAAGATCCTTTGCCCACTCTTGATAGGGCTTATCAGTTAGTGGTTCAAGCGGAACGGGTTCGGTTGGCTCAAACCGCATCCGATTCTTCTCATGATGTGGTTAGTTATGCCCTGCGTGCGGCTCCTCGTGGCAGCTATGCTTCTTCTTCTCATTCTCGGCCAAAGGTGAGAGAGGATAAATCTCATCTTCAATGCACGCACTGCAAGAAATCCGGTCACGAAGTTGGTTCTTGCTTTAAACTTGTGGGGTATCCCGCATGGTGGGAGGAGCGGCAGCAAGCTGCTGCTGGCCGTGGAGTCTCACGCACAATTTCATCACCTGCTGCCCCTGCTGCCACGCGAAGTCGTGGGTCCGTTCGAGCTAACGCCACCAAAGACCGGCCGCCGCCAGTGGTTTCTCCTACGGTTGCCTGGCCGCCGCCACCCTCTACTCTCTTTACGGCTGAGCAATGGAAGGCCTTAGCGGGTCTCTTGGGTAATAACAAAATTTCAGACGATCGTTTGCACGGTATGTTTACTTCTACTGACTGGATTGTGGATACCGGTGCCTCTAATCATGTGACTGGAGATGCTTCTTTATTATTTGATATTGTATGTATTGTCGATTGTCCTGTGGGCCTTCCCAATGGTGCGGTTGTTATGGCACAAAAAGAGGGTTCAGTTCGTCTTTCCGACACTCTTATTCTCACTCATGTGCTTTTTGTGCCTCATTTGCATTGTAATTTACTTTCTGTTTCACAGCTTACTGCGACTATGAATTGTATTGTTCAATTCAATTCTGATGTTTGTGCTATACAGGACCCATTGAGGAATCTGATTGGAACGGCTGTTAGAAGGGATGGACTGTATTACTTTGGTGGTGGCCCTTATGCGCATCATGTTTCTGTTGACGAAGCTACTTCTTCCTTGGCCTTGTGGCATCATCGCATGGGTCATCCTTCTGAGAAGATCGTCAAATTACTTCCTCCCGTTCTTCATTTGCAGGGTAGTTTGAATAAGGGTTGTGAGGTGTGTTTTCGTGCTAAACATCCTCGCACTAAATTTCCTCTTAGTGATCATAAAGCCGGTAGAATTTTTGAAAAAGTACATTGTGACTTGTGGGGCCCATATAAACATGTATCATCTTGTGGTGCTCGTTATTTCTTGACTTTGGTGGATGATTATTCCCGTGCTGTTTGGATTTATTTATTAGTTGATAAAACTGAGGTCTTTTCTATGTTTATGGCTTTCATTGCTTTGATTGATCGTCAGTTTTCTCAACAAATTAAAATTGTGCAAAGTGATAATGGCACTGAATTTAACTGTCTTCGTGATTATTTCACTGCCACTGGGATTCTCTTTCAAACTTCTTTTGTTGCTACTCCTCAACAACATGGGAGGGTTGAGCGTAAACATCAACATATTTTAAATGTGGGACGGGCTCTTCGTTTTCATGCTAATCTTCCTATTTTCTTTTGGGGTGAGAGTGTTCTTACAGCTGCACATCTTATTAATCGTACTCCTACTCCTCTGCTTAACAACAAAACTCCCTATGAGCTTTTGTTTGGTCATTCCCCATCCTATGATGCAATCAAAGTCTTTGGTTCATTATGTTTCGCTCACAATCAAAACTCTAATGGAGATAAATTTGCTAGTCGTAGTCGCAAATGTATGTTTGTGGGGGTATCCTCTTGGTAAAAAGGGTTGGAAATTATTTGATCTTGATACTAAGGATTTTTTTGTCTCTAGAGATGTCAAATTCTTTGAGGAAACCTTTCCTTTTTGTGATCCTGAAGATGCAAACATTGATCCTTATACTCTTGTTCCTTATCATGATGATATCCACCTTGATTTTGCTGAATATGACTCTCCTCCTTCTCCATCTGCTCCCACTCCTCAGGCCCAAAATCCCTCTGTCTTGCCTGGACCTCACGTCCAACATTCGCAAGCCCAAACGTCTCCCTCCTCCCTTGGACCTCACGTCCCCCATCTTTCGGCCCACACGCCTCTCCCCTCACCTGATCCTTCATTAAATACCCAGGCCCCTCCGTGTACTACTTCACGCGGCCCTCCCGTTCCAGAATACCAAGCCCAACCGGCCCCTGCTTCTCCTGGACCTCACATCCCCTCAGGCCCAACTTCCTCTTCTGCCCAGTCCAACTCTTCGGCTCCCTCTCATTCCCTTGCTGCTCCTCCTGGGTCTTCATCCGAGCCCACAGCTTCCTCCCTCCCACCCAATACATCTTTCCGTGATTCTTCTGGGCAGTCCGACGTCAATGCTGACTTGGGCCGTGGCCACCGCACCAAAACTCCATCTATACTCTTGCGTGATTATGTTACGAACACTATCCAAGTTGACAGTCCTTCTTCTTCTGCATCTGCTCCTCTGCATTCCTCAGGTAAATCCTATCCTATTGCACATTACATTAATTGTCAAAGTTTTTCTGTGAAATATAGAAAGTTTATTGCCGCTCTCACTTCTGTTTCGGAGCCCAAATCTTTTAAGGAAGCTATGCGGGATGCGGGTTGGCGCAATCTATGAATGATGAGATTCGAGCTTTAGAAGAGAACGGTACTTGGACTATGGAACCCTTGCCTCCAGGTAAACGTGCTCTTGGTAGTCAGTGGGTGTACAGAAACAAGTTTGATTCTGCTGGCAACCTTGATCGTCAGAAATCTCGTTTGGTGGTTCTTGGCAATCATCAAAAGGAGGGTATTGATTACCATGAGACATTCGCTCCTATTGCTAAGATGGTCACTGTTCGTGCCTTCCTTGCTGTTGCTGCTGCTAAAAATTGGGAACTTCATCAAATGGATGTTCATAATGCCTTTCTACATGGCGACTTGGATGAGGAGGTATACATGAAACTTCCTCCTGGTTTTGAGTCTTCTCAACCTAACATGGTTTGCCGTCTCCGCAAATCTCTCTATGGCCTCAAACAGGCTCCTCGGTGTTGGTTCGCCAAACTTGTGTCCGCTCTCAAAGGGTATGGCTTTCTTCGCCCTTACTCGATTATTCTCTATTTACCTTCACTCAGGATTCTATTCAGCTTAATGTGTTAGTGTATGTGGACGATCTTATTGTTGCTGGGAATGATTCCGCTGCTTTGGAGGCTTTTAAGGCCTATCTCTGTGATTGTTTCAAAATGAAAGACTTGGGTCCTTTGAAGTATTTTCTTGGCATTGAAGTCGCTCGTAGTTCCTCCGGTTTGTTTCTCTGTCAACGGAAATATACACTTGGACATTATCTCTCGAAGTCGGTCTCTTAGGCTCTAAGCGCCTACTTTTCCTATTGAGCAAAATCACAAACTTGCTCTTGCCACCGGTGCTCTACTTGATGATCCTGAGTCTTATAGACGACTTGTTGGTCGTCTCATCTATCTCTCTCGTGACACGCCCGATTTGGCCTATTCTCAGGCATATCTTGTCACAATTCATGCGAGCTCCTCGTGTTGACCATTGGGAGGCTGCTTTGCGAGTCATCCGCTACCTAAAGGGTACTCCAGGTCAGGGTATTCTTCTCCGTGCTGATAGTGATCTGACTCTTGCTGGTTGGTGTGATTCGGATTGGGCAGCTTGCCCTCTTACTCGTCGTTCTCTCAGTGGTTGGCTTGTTTTTCTTGGTGCTTCTCCTATTGCTTGGAAGACCAAGAAGCAAGCTACTGTGTCTCGTTCATCGGCTGAAGCCGAATACCGCTCCATGGCGGCCATTACATGTGAGTTGAAGTGGTTGAAGGGCCTTTTACTGAGCTTGGGCATTCATCATCCTGCTGCTATTCGCTTATTTTGCGATAGTCAGTCTGCCCTTCACCTTGCTAAGAATCCAATTTTCCATGAGCGCACAAAGCATATTGAGGTCGATTGCCACTTTGTGCGTGATGCTATCACTGATGGGCTTATTGCTCCATCCTATGTGCATACCACCGAGCAGCTTGCCGATATCTTCACCAAAGCTCTCGGGAAGCTTCAGTTTGACACTCTTCTTGGCAAGTTGGGCATTTACAATCCCCATGCTCCAACTTGAGGGGGGGTATTGAGCTATATATTTTAGGAAACATATATTTCCTTGAGGTCTTGCCTTGTAACTAGAATCCTAAGTTTCCTAATCTTGCTGTACCATATATTGATCAACATTGAATGGAATACACACAAAAAGATTAACCTAGCAACTCTTGACATTTACGTTCAGTGAATCCTACTTTCTACCCGTCTAATTTGTTTTCTCAACGATCCAACTCTCTACACATTCCTGGTACGTTGTTTCTCCTTCTCTCTGATCTATAATATGTTACATATAGTTTGTAATGAGTTGTATTTAATTTGCTACACGACTTATATAGTTGTATTCTCGCCTTGGTTGATGCAATTAGTTCAGTTGATTAAAGGTTTGGAGATGGTATCCATTATTTGAGATTAGATTCCGTGTACATCATGTCTTTTGTGGCTCTTTAATTTATATGCTAGAAGATAATAAGAAAGCTTGTAAATTTGCCTCTAGCTGTTTTTTTTTTTGACAATGGTGATGAGTGAGATTTATCTCACTCCTAGGGTAGTATTAAGGCTATTTTTACTTGACTTATTTCCTATTTTAGTTTCTTTTTCTCTTAATTTCGCCTTTTTCTCTACCTAACTCTCTCTTAGCACGTGTGTACATGTATTTGCATCCCCCTCCCCTACTCTTCTATTTGATCTTTGATGTGTAGGAACTCAAGCTTCTACAAGCTAAGAGGGAGCAAAAAGGGGAAGCAAGAGTTTACCCGGGGAGCTTAAGGACCAACCGAGCAAGACACTCGCCCGAGCTCCAGAAGCCCGCCCGAGCAAATGAGCCCGCCCGGGCTATGTACCAGCTCGCCCGGGTCAAGTCGCCCGCCCGGGCTACGTGACAGCCCGCCCGGGCCCATCAGCGGCCAAACTTTCGCCTCTTTGCCCGCAAATTTGGGTTCCCGCCCGGGCACCCGGACCGGGCCCATCTACCCCGCACCGCCCGGCCACCCGAGGAGACCGCCCGGGCTACTCTTACCATCCCGCCCGGCCCATTTTAGCCCGCCCGGCCTCTCGTTCGTTGGGCTTTTTCCGGATTTCTTTTCCTTTACGACTTGTGTAATTAGAGGGGGGTATAAATACTCCTCTACCCTATTTTGGAAAGGAGCCCGCATTTTTAGAACCCTAATCTTGTTTACTAGTGTAGGAGAGAGAAAACTTGGCTCAAGAGGTGTAATTTGGAGATTGAAAATCAATGAAAAAGTGACAATTTCTTTGAAGTTTCTTGTTTCCCTAGTAATCCTCTCAATCCTTTCTTTCTTTCTCATTGTTTTTATTGCATTCCTACTTTGTTAGGTTCATGTTTTCATTGTTTAATCTTCATGCTTAGTAATTAATCTAGATTAAAATTTTCATCTTTTCCTAGTTTCTTCTTGTTTGCTCACTAGATTTGGTTTTGTTTTTACTCTAAAGTATTGATTTTTGATTTTTGCTATTTTTAGATTGGTGATTTAATAGCTAGATTTCCATGTTTAAGATGTTTGGTAGTATAATGGGTAGTGAGTAGTTCATTAACTAGGATTGGGAGTAACCCAATCATTGTTTGCATCCTATTTTCATGAGTAGAGTTCATTGGGTTGGTTTTGTTTGGGATTTGTGCAATTTCAATCTTTGATGTTGATTGGTGACTTGGTTGATGTGAGCTCCATCATCTTTTGATCCTTTGTTGCCCATTTAATGGTTTACTTTTATGTGGTTGACCTTCATGATCGATTGATTAGTTGCTACACATCACTTGTTGGTTGGTATTAACTTGGGTTTAATATCAATTCCTAACTTGGCCTAGTTAGGTGATAACGCCTCGAAATATAGGTTTTGTTGCCATAATTAGGACTCTAAACTCCCTAACAACGATTTTAGAGGTGTTTAGGTTTGTTTATCCCCTTTGCATATCCCCAATGCTTGTCAACCCCTTTTCTCTACTTGATTGTTGGATGTGAGCTATGATTGTGGTGATTTCCCATTCCTAGTACTTTTTCTAATTTGATTCCAATAGTTTTAATTATTTAATTCAACCAAAACTTGACCATTTCTTCGACTTAGCTTACTTGTAGCGACTCTACCTTGGTGAGACCTCCGATCCTTGTGGTTCGACCCTTACTTACCACTTGACTAGTTTAGGTGGATAGTTAGGTTTTTTTATTATTTGACATTAGGGGAGTTAGTAACGACCTAGTTTTCCCACTGTTCAAATGGTTAGCTGTTTTTTTTTTATACTTACAACATTTTTATTTTCCAGAGTTTCAAAATACATGTATGCATGTAACATCACATATTATCTGACTCTTCATTCTCTTTTTCTATCTCATGGCTTACCTAGCTATATCATCTCTATCTTTCTCTCTGATCTTATTACAAGGATAAAAAGAACACAGAAAGTATAATATGTTATCTAAATACTCGGCGACTCACTATTGTGGTCATATGAGGAGAAAGTATGGGCGCATATCCGGTATGGGCCAACAGTGTCTATACCGGGGTATGCTAGTAATTTGATAGAAAAAGACAAAAAAAAAAAGTCAAGTGGACTAAATGTTAAAGTTGTCTTAATGACAATTTAGACAAATCTGATTATGTAGGAGAGAACTCAAATCACATCACCTATTATATGAATCAGATCAACTATAATATGAATAAGATCAACTATAATATGAATCAGATCATGCATGTATGTATGTAAATTTGTATGTAATTCAATTTGTATAAATCAGATCTTATATGTTATGAATCAGATCTAGTTCTATATTTTTTAGATCTTGTTGTGTATGAATCAGATCAACTTTTTTGTCATAAGTATAAACCAAAAAAAAAAAAAACCAGAAAAAGAAGCATTTATTTACAACTTTGCCACGGTATGGACACTGTTGGTCCATACCGGATATGCGGATATCACAGCTCGTCATATGAGACCAGCATGATTCCCAAAAACATTGTACTTTCAAGAATAAAATCTCAGAAATTATTCTCCCACACTTCTTTTTTTCTCTATCTAGCTAATTTCTATTTTCATATGTTCTTATATATGTTATATATCTCTCTCGCCTTTGATCTCTTTTAGCCCATTACATGTGATTAAATTAATACTAAAAAGTAAGCAGAAATTTGCTAATACTCATCGAAAATCTAGATTTATAATTTTTGGATTCTATGAATCTAGATCGGCTATGAATTTATGTAGCCAAAATTGAATATAAATTTGGATCTAGCTGGACAAAATAACTTAGATGTACCTAATCCATACTAGCTAAATTTAGTGTGGACCTAGTGCTAGCATGCGTAATTATAGAGGAAAATGGTGACAATATATATGGGAAAAAGGATCACTATGATATAAAACAATAAACTAGTTTTTAGGCCCGGGCTACGCCCCGGGTTATTATATCTTTCATTTCTTAATATTTAACTTTGAAATAATAACATCAAGTATCACTTGGTTTAGTGGTTAAGACATTAATATATATGCTTGTGATCTCGGGATCGAATCTTACATAATGCATTTTCTATTTTTTTAGTGTATATTGATTACATAGCATAAAATAATCCAAGCGAAGGCGCCACGTGGCATCATTCCTGGCTTAGGAACGCCTTTTAATATATTAGTATAGATATATAAGAATAGTAACTATAGCCTATAGGTTAAAAAAAAGTGACCATCTAGAAAAAAAAAAGGATCACTAAGTTAGAGAACAATAAACATAGAAATGGACTATAATTAATAGGTTGCATAGAGTATATGAGAAAAATATTAGTTTCTTAGAAATCACCTACGACTCCACCATTAGTATGATATTGTCCGCTTTGGGAGTAGCCGGCACGGATTTGTTTTTGGACTCCTTCCCAAAAAGCCTCGTATTAATGTAGTTGGTGAACTCTTATAAAATAGGTAACTCCTCCTTATCTCTCTGATGTGGGATCGGACTTGGTATGTATACCCAACAAATTAGTGTAAGAAAGGGTAACTATATTAATAAAAAAAAGGATAATCATGTTAATGAGAATATCTCTATTATATATATAAAAGTGAAGGGGGAGGTATGGTGTCCTCATATGAAATGACTATATTACCCTTACTTGTTTAATTACATCAATTTTGTTTAAATTTTTAAATTAATAATGGATAATCAATCAATCCCAATATTTGCCATTTTTTAAAACTACAATTAGAATAACTTAAAATTTTAGGTTAAAAAAAGGAAAGACTAAAAAAGTTTACAAAAAAAAAAACAAAGATAACAAATTCATTTAAGAATATCAAAATCTTCCATCAAAAGGAAAAATTGCAAAGATAAAAAATCAGCAATATACTTCCACAACATTATAGTCATGTATAGAAATGATCATTTTAATGGGTTTATATAATTTCAATTTGTATATGTCAATTACATAGAAGATAATCAGGTCAGATCAAGAAATTATCTAAACTTATTTTTGGTGAAAATAACTTCTAATAAGTTGAAAAAAAACAGAGCATTTATTGAAAAAACTGCCAACTTAAACTATTATAATGAGTTGTCGTTGCATGTATTGCGTGCATGTAAAACTAGCTACTCGACATTACGAAATATCACAATGAAAAAATTATTGTCGCACGCATGCGTGCTTAGAAAGCTAGTAACATATATAACAGATGAGTAATAACTACTATACGTTGAAAATGTATTGTCAAGTGTAGGGAGAAAAAGGGGTCACTATACTTAGAGGGCTAGACAAGGCTTCTGGTATAAGGGGCAATTTGAATCATTTGTTAGGAGGTGGTACTAGCTAGTAAAGTAGAATTCAAATTCCATCCATGACCGCATTATGTTGTATACATAATGCTTTCTTCAACATGATTAATTTGGCATTTCCTATAGATCCAAACTACAATGAGTTGAACCGATGATATTGCGCCATTATTAATTAATCCTATATGATTTGGAAAACAGAATGGCAGCTGAAACCAAGATTGTGGAAACTTCAATACGACACAAGCTTAGTTGGTTGCCTAAATCTGAAGGAACGAATTACCGTCTTTATAAGGTACCTGAACACCTTCGCAAGGTAAATAGAGAGTGTTATGAGCCTTCAGTTGTTTCGATTGGTCCGATTTACTACAAAAACAAGTCCTTAAAATGTTCACAAGAGTTAAAACTGAGGCACCTCGAAAGCTTTCTTGAACTTGGAGATCGGATACATGGCAATGGAGCTTACAGCTTAGGCCATTTTATTGAATTTCTAAAGAGGTGGGAGGGAGAGGCTCGTTCGTTCTATGAAGATAATATAAGTCTTTCGAGCAACGAATTCGTCGAAATGATGATGGTCGATGCTGCGTTCATAATCTACTATATAATGTTGCGTAGTCCTCGTTTTCCACCTAGAGAGGATCCTATGGATAAAATGATGGCATGGGCAGGGAAGGTGGAACAAGATTTGTTTCTTGCAGACAACCAACTCCCTTTTTCTCTTCTCAATGAATTATACCTCATGGCATTTGGTAATGTTTACACTCATATTTCCTTCAGAAAACTTACTTGTAATTTCATAGGTGACACTTATATTCCTGGATGTGCGGCTGCACGTACAGTAGGTAGAGTTAAAGTAAGGGATGCATCAGATATTATGGATCTCGTCGATTTCTTGAGAATTTGTTGCTTACCTTCCAAACTTCGTCGCAATCAAACCGAAGAAAGCGATGAGGAAATGCTATGTTACTCATCAGTCGAACGTAGTCATGACCAAAGCCCCAAAGACAATGAAGAGAGATTTTGCTATGAGAACAAGCTAGGTTGCTTACCTTTAAAACGTAGTCATGACCAAAACCAAGCAAACAAAGCAGAGAAACTATGTTGCTTACCTTTCAAACATAGTCATGACAAAACCTCAAAAAACAATGAAGCGAGACTTTGCTGCTTACCTTTTAAACATAGTCATGACCATAACCCAGCAAACAATAAAGAGAGACAGCCTTCGTGCTTACATCTCAAACGTAGTCATGATCAAAATCCGAAAAACAATGAATTAAGGATATGTTGCTTACCTCTTAAAAGCCAGGGCCGAAACCTTAAAGATGACGAAGAGTCTCAATTTCCTCCAACCGCAAAAGTGCTTAAGGCCACTGGAGTAAAATTTCTCGCAACAGACAGTAAGAATTTACTAGATATCAAATATACGCACGGAATATTACAGATTCCGACATTAACATTTCAAGACACCACAGAAGCTATTCTTCGCAGCCTCATATTTTCTGAACAATGCCACCACTATGAAGATTCATATTTTACTGTTTATGTATTCTTCCTCGATGCATTGATCGATACTCCAGAAGATGTACAAGTACTAGTTCAACATGGAATCATCAAGCATTGGCTTGGTAGTGATGACGAGGTGGCAACTATCATAAACAGAATCACCAGAAACATTATGTTATGCACTCCTAATTTCTACTATTCTCAAGTTAGTCGAGATTTGCATGCGCATGTTACCACCAGGTGGAATAAATGGCGGGCCATATTGAAGAGAGACTACTTCAATCATCCTTGGTCAACCCTTTCTGTGATCTATTTGGTGGTTCTTCTTGTTCTCACCGTGTTACAGGTTTATACTGGTTTTAAAGGATAGTTGTTATTGTCCTATTTTTGTAGATGGAAATGATTAATTGTTAGTGTACTTTACATTCTTACTCCCTCACATCAATAAATTTATGTGTAATTCTGAAAAGAAAGTGTCGTCATTGAATATATATCCTTTATTGAAGAGCATGTTCATTATTTTTTCGTCATCAATATGTATGGTGGTTGAGATTTGAACCCGTAACCTTCGTATCACGCCGGCTCCAATACCATGTCAGAGGACCAACTCAACCAAAAGGTTAAGCTGATGGTTGGAGCTCTAGTATTGGCTTTATATTTTATCACCAGGACTTATTATGGTGGTGTCAGTTAATAAAAAGGCAACACGTTTTGTAAGTAGTAGTAGTAGTAGTTGCTTATTTGCAAGATCGATAGTTTCGTTCAGTTAAATTGCTTTCTCTATTAAGGCTAGTCGTAATCATTTTATGAATTTGATGGCGCAAAAACATGTTTTTCATTCCCTTTCTCATCTCTATTATAATTTCAACACAAGTAGCCCGCACTTTATCAGAAAGTAAATGCTTTTCCATTTGAAAATAAAAGTGGTTATTTCTAATTCACAAACTAAAGTAAAATCATATTTTTAAAAGATTACCAAAGTAAAGGTAGATCATCCTCCACCATTTATGTTGTTTTTCTTTTAAGGGAAAAGGCCAAAGCCATTAGAAGTTATTATTAAGCAAACAATGATCAGCATCTATTACATCATCCAACCTACATGGGCCTCCTCCAACCCACACCCTCGTAGAGAATTGAATTGGGGATAAATGAGCCAATGTATGGGCAACTAAGTTTGCTTCCATATGGACATGACAAAAAGAAATAACATCAAACAACTTAGAGAGAAACCAAATCTCCCTAATAATTACTCTTAGCTGCGAACCATCACTCTTCTTCTTGTTTATCAAGTTCACAACCTGCAGACAATCACTCTAAAAAATAGCTTTCCTAATATAACATTGGATAGCCATTTTCAAACCCAGTACCACAGCGTTGGCTTCCGTCACATTTACATCCCGACTTGCTTGAATTTGTTGACATGCTGTTCTTACCACACTACCATCATCATCTCGCAGTACCACCCCTAAATCCACCCCAACATCCTTAAATATTGCTCCATCAGTGTTAATCTTCACGAACCCTTGACAAGGGAGACTCCATTCTACTTCATCACGAGCTATACTCCCCCCTTTTTCACTCCTCCATCCTCTCTACCCACCTTCGTAAACGCCCCAAAGTACGCCATTGATGCAGCAACAATTTCAGATGGTGGTCGAAGCTCTTTTCCATGGTAAACCACATTTCTCTCGTTCCACACACTTTACGCTACTAATGCCACCTTCGCCCTGTCCTCCTCATGCAAATTACTTAGCCACCACCACACCCAATCTGCTGCACTACCTACGTTTGGGCATCCCTGTAAACCCTCAACTTCCCCATTTTCCCATATTCCCTTCACATAATTACAGTACCTGATTACATGAAGTGGAGTTTCTTCCTCTCTTTTACAGCATGAACATAGTGGGGATATACCCTCAATTCTTTTATGAAGACCATATGATGTTGGCAAGGCACCACTACACAAACGCCAAATGAACATATGCACCTTAGGAGGGACAACCATCTGCCATATCTTACTCCAGAGTTTCGAATTTACCGAAGACTCACCAACACCATTCATCAAGTTTTTGTGAAAATTTATAAAGTGGCCGGTAACCCGATTTTGCCGATTAATTTCCAGTCTTCTCATAGCTCCATATGAACATATGAAGTTATGGTTTATTATAGAGTTTTTCCCCCTACTTATAAGCTAAAGTGTGTGTCAATAGTGCTCTTAGGAGCCATTTTATGCTAACTTTCTCCATTTAGTTGTTGTTTTCTATTTTGTGACGATTTGTAGGTTTTGGGGAACTATTTCCCTATTCTCTACTACTCTATGACTGCCACAGTGGACTGGAGAGGTTTGAAGGCACATATGCTGAGTTACGGGGTCCCAAGGATACTTTTCGAGGGCTTGGACAAAAGAAGATTGGAAGACTTGACGTTTGAAGCCAAGAAACGAAGAAAAAAAGCTTCACCCAATCCCATCGGACGCCTTAAGCCCGATCGACCGGCCATCATTGCCAGGAACAGTTTTCGTTGCGCCCGATCGGGCGCTATTGGCCCTGTCGTGTGTTGTTTATATGGCTCGATCGGGCTGTGGTTTTGCTGCTGAACTTTGAAATCTGCGATACAATTGATAAGACCGATTTCATAGGGCGGGTTTGGGCCGATCGGGCAACGTCCCGACTTTCTTATTTTTATATTTTTCGAGCTGTTTTCGTGTTATTTTTCCTATATGTTATAGGGTTAGTATAAATAGGAAAAGCATAATTGATGAGTTTTAAATATATACCGCAAGTGCACGGTGTCTGTTGTTAGTAGAAACTGGCAAATACGGGTCGATCCACAGGGAGAGGAGTTCTATAGATTTGTGCTCAATTATTTAACTACTTCAAGAAAGAAATTTGATTGAATAATTAACAACTAAACTAGAATAAGCTAGAACACAAAAAGATGGAAGTTAATCAAATAATTAAAAACCTAGGGCAATCGATTGGTCCACCATGCTTATACCAATTTAATCACTACAATATAGTTCAACAATACTTGGATTGAGGTTCGAATAATTAGAGTATTTCGTTAATCCTACGGTCGGACCTTAACAACTCTTAGATCAACATATGCCAGTACGGTCGCTCAACATAATCAGATCTACCTATTGTAACAAGCCTCTAATGAGTATGATCTTTCGATTCTAACTCCTATTAGCTAAACATAATCCATGATATTGCGCAATTATATGAATTAAACAAGCATAACAAATCAATACGTAATTACTCTAATTCCATCCGAATATCGAAGAACCTTAAACCACAATCAAATAGGTATAAACATGGCTTCCCTCTCTAAGCCCTAGAAATAGACTACTCACTCATGATAATAATAAACTCAATAAACATAATGCAAAAATAAGAATTCATTAAAGTAAGCAAAGTAAAGAAGAATACCAAATTATTGAAGAACAATGAAAACCAAAATCGATGATCTTTATAATCTTCAAGGGCAAGAGTTGATACAAGCTTAGAGAGAAAAAGGCTAAGTGTTTTAAAGCTAAAAACGCAGAAAATTAGATACCTTAATGGAAATTACTAAAGCCCTATTTATAGTTTTTACAAAATCGGCTAAAAAAGGCAAAAATTAACCTTCCGAAAAACGCCGGGCGGACGTTGTCTTGAATTTACGAGCAAAAGGGAATTCCGCCCGGTCAACCCGGCGAGGCCGCCCGGTCGGGCGTGTAAGCGTTTTTGGCTCCTTCTTTGCCCGGTTGACCGGGCGAAACACAGCTTGGAATGTTGAACTTTTTGGCTCGCCCGGTCGATCGGGCGGGAAAACTGCAATTTTGCGTCAACTTGCGAAGGCTATATCTCTCAAACCAGAAGTCCATTTGGGACGTGTGACCTATCGTTGGAAATCCCTTCAAGTCTAGTTTCCAACCCAACTGGAATTTCTTGATCACAATTTTCTATCAAAAGTTAGGATCAAAATAGTGAACATGTGTCAGTTTTGGCACTTCTTTCACTGACTCTTTGCTTCATTCTAACTCGAAATTGTCCCAAACGTATGCATTGTGATCCTTGTGCAAGCTATCTTCATCCTCAATGATTAATAGGCTTGATGTTAGATAATCATAATCAATTTGCATCAAAATAACCTGAAAATCATCGAAACACGCAAACGGGGAGTAGTAGAGCACAACTTACGTAATTCATGCCATTATGCACCTAAATGCTCTAAAAGGAGTTCTAAATGCAATCAAAATGCATCTAAAAACTATATATAAATTTGACATATCAATAATATTGCTGAAACACCTTTTGTTTTCCTAGTTTTCTCTTTGGTTTAGAGAACGCTGTTATTTACTTTTCTCTGAGAATCAAGATTTGGCGTTTTGGATTATTTGCAAGTTCTCAATAAACTTCTTCCTTTTAGACTTCAATCTGGTAATTCCTTTTCATTGCTTTCTTTACTCTTGTTAGATTAATTTCAAAAGTTATTTGCATTACTTTCAAGTATGAATCTTTATCTTGAACTTGTTGCGTTCATAACTATGAGTGAGTAGTCTTCTTTCTAGGATTGTGGGGATCTATTTATGCAATGAGGGATTGATAGATTAGTTCAATTGCCTTTTATTCAATTGTCTCCTATGATTGAATCGTTCATGCTAGATTTATAAATTAGGCCTGATTTGCTTTTTGAGTTTGTCTTGCGTGGACCCGGTCCACAATAATATTATTGTGGACCAAAACCACTTATTTAACATATTGACCCTTTAGTTCCATATAGTAACCTTTTTAAATTTTAAGTTACACTATACAATTACTATCTACCATAGTGACTGTTTTTTTTTAATATAGTAACTCTTTCTCAGTTTATCATGATGAAATTTTCACTTTGTGACATAGTAACCTTTTTTTTTCATAGTCAAACTTCATAATTTATGAATATCTATTCATCTTTTATATTTATTTTTTATATAGTGATCCTTTTTTTACATAAATCACATGAATTAGCATTAGGTCCACACTAAATTAGTGTGGACCAAGTCCATATAAGTTTTTTTTACTTGTTTTTCTACTATCACAATACTGAATTTGCTTCGAGAGGAGAGCTACCGTATAAGATTTCAATCATTAGGCAAAGTGATCCTTGACCATGCGAGCTAGAGCGGCTAGGTGATCTTTGAGAGAGGTAATGTTCGAGAGAAATTGCATGTGCCTTAGATAAATTGATTTAATAGGTAATTGTTATTCGTCCCTGATTTCCCGAATTGTATGCATAGTGATCCATGATCCTAGTTCTTTATTAATTGATTTATTCCCTGATATTCAATTCTGTTGGTAGTTTAAGTTAGTTATTAAAAATCCAGTCTTTTGATGGTTAGTATAGTAGAATAGTTCAATTTAACTAGTAACGCCATCTCCCTGCGGATTTGACTTTGCTTGTCTTACTACATTAGTAGAGAGACCTGTAGGTTTATTTTTGATAGTACGCGACTGACCTTTGAAATTTTGGCGCCGCTGCTGGGGAGACGGGAATTTTCTAGTTGTTGTCTGAATTATCCTATTGCACTAACCTCATTCTGAGGAACATCAGTTCCTCAGAATATCTAACGTCTGCTGCAGTTTCTTTAGTTTATGAGCAGGAAGGATAAATCTGTGAAGTTACTATTTGATCCAGAGATTGAAAAGACTGCCCGTAAGACTAAGAAACAGACTCAGCAGGCAAAGTTGTTTGCAAAATCAGCTACTCCGCAGGCACCTACTCCGAACCCCACACCACACTCACCTCAAAACTCACCACCACAAAAATCCCCTACATCAACCCCACCTTCAAACATGACTGATACTCGACCAGGAACACCTCCTCATACCACTTTGAAGGATTACTCACAACCTTCAACTCAACATGTTACTACTGGAGTTAAGATGCCTGATGTTACTGTTGCCCACTTCGATATCAAGTCTCATGTGATCCACAAGGTGCAAAATAATCAGTTCAGTGGGTTCAAGCATGAAGAACCACATGCTCATCTGCAGAGATTCCTCCAATGTTGTGCTACACAGAAATCAACAAATGCATCTGCTGATTAGATTCGTTCCATCCTGTTCGGATTTTCACTCAGTGGGAAAGCTTTGGAGTGGTATAACAGGCTCACATAATCTATCACTACATGGGATGAGCTATCCACGGCATTTCTGGTCTGATTTTATCCAGTCTCCAAGACTGCAGATATGAGACACCAGATCACTACATTTTTCTCAGGAGCCTGGAGAGTCCCTCTATGAAGCCTGGGAGAGATTTGAGGATCTGCAGTGTTTGTACCCCCATCATGGTCTAGAAACTTGGTTTCTCTCTCAGCTCTTCTACAATGGTACAAACTCAAACACACGGAGACTGATAGATGGAGCTGCAGGGGGAGTTTTCATGGAGAAAGGCCTCACTGAAGGCTATGATTTTATGGAGCATATGGCAGCAAATCAGTGGAACAATGTTCGTGCTCCTGTCAAGAAATGTGGCAAACATGACGTGGAGGCTTACTCCCTTATCACAGACCAATTGGCAATATTAACACAGAAGATAGACCGCTTGCAATTAGGTGGTTCTGCGCCTATGCCAGTTCATGCCATAGCTAGTGGTTCGGGTATTAGTGGAGTTATCTGCGACACTTATGGTATTGCTGGACACTATTTGCAGGATTGTTCATCTGATTCCAGGAGGTCATACGATCAAGTAAATGCACTCCAAAGCCACCAGCGACCCCAGTTCAATCCCTACTCCAATACCTACAACCTTAGGTTGAGGCATCATCCCAACTTGTCTTACTAGAGTACCAATGTGTTAAACCCGCAACCACCTCCTTATCCACATCCCAACATCGCAGCTAATAATACACCTGGATTTCAGCATAGAGGGCAATATCAGCAGCCAAAACAATTTGCCCCACCTACAGACACTCCAGAGACAGAATTGAAAAACATGATTTTGGGTACACAGAAAGGGATTACTGTCTTTCATTCCCAATTAGAGGCCCTCCATACTCACAACAAGATGCTGGAAACTCAAATGGCCCAGATTGCCAGTTCGACATCTACTAGAACACCTGGCTCTCTCCATTGCAGTCCGTCCAACCAAGGGACACTGCAAATGGTATTACCCTATGAAATGGAGTGCATTAAGATGCTCCGGCAATACTACAGGTGGAACCATCAGTTGCTAAGGAACCACAGGAAGTGCCTGAGGATGCTGAACCTTAGGAAAAGCAAGGAGTTGTGGAAAAGACTACAGAGGTAACTAAGGAGCAAACTATGACTTCGGTGATCAAGCTACCATTCCCAAATCAGTTGCTCAAAAAGAAGCTTGATCACCAGTATGGTAAGTTTCTAGAGGTTGTAAAGAATTTTCAGGTAACAGTTCCTTTTACTGAATTATTGAATCAAGTGCCTGCTTATTCTAGGTTTTTAAAGGAAATTCTGATGAGAAAGAGGACTTTCAATGAGGTGGAAACTGTGGCTTTTACTGCTGAATGCAGCGCCCTTTTACAAAACCAATCTCCACCTAAATTGAAAGATTCAGGGAGTTCTTCCATCCCATGTAACATTGGCACTATATTTATTGACAAAGCTTTATGTGGTTTGGGTGCCAGTGTGAGTGTCATGCTTCTTTCTATAAAATTTCAATGATTAAATCAAGAGAAAACATTGTAAACCTAAATAGAGATAAAAAATTAAAATATTTTTTTTACGAGGATATACCAAGGTAATAGGGCATTTTGTAGGGATATACCTCACTAAATTTTTTTGTGAGGATATACCAACCTAAATTTAAGTTTTGTTAAAAGGTACCAAAAATATTATTTCCGGCCAGAAAGTCAAATTTCCGGCCTTTGATTTGGCAGGAACTCGCGAGTGAGCCACAAATGTTGTGTTTTATCCCCTCAACCACACGCATACTATTGAAATGTTTTTTTTTTAACAATTATTTTAAGAATTCCCTCCCTTAATAACCAACTCCCTCCCTTAACATTTCCATTTCCTTAAACCTTAAAAAAGAACGTACTCCAATTCAGCAAGAAAGGGTAGCCCAAAATCATCAATTGCAAGGTATGATGTCTTATTTTAGCTTTAATCTCAATTCAATTTACTTCTTATGTTCTTCAATTGTACTATGTGGTTTGAATTTGTGCTATAGGGTATAAATTAGGGTTAAGTTACCAAGTCAAAGGCAAAAAATTTGACTTTATCGCGCGAAAATAGTATTTTGGTACCTTTTAACAAAACTTAAATTTAGGTTGGTATATCTCCACAAAAAAAATTAGTGAGGTATATCCATACAAAATGCACTATTACCCTGGTATATTCCCGCAAAAAACTCTATATAATAATATGACTGGACTACACTAGATTCGGACTGGACTAGATTCAAAAAAAGTTTGGATCGAATATGGACTCAATTTTCCGAGTCCAAAAAAGTTTGGACTGGATTTGGATTTGTCCAACCTAGTCCAATCCGCTTATAACCCTAAAGCACATCAAACTTTGACCAAGTCGAGTATGCGTTGTTACGACTGGATGTGCTTGACTGTTTACTAAGCATCCCTAGGAGGGCAAAACTAGTAGTGTATACTTTAGGATCTATGTGTACCAACCTGTTCTGTTTTAGTCGTTTAATTAGCTATACTAAAACTTTCTACAATTTTAGCGGAAAAGGAATACTATGAACGGTAAGTAGCAACATTGAAATTTTTCTAGGAGGTTGATGCTCTGGAATTACCGCTTGACATTAACGAAGAAGAAGATGGTCATGAACAAGCCCAACATGAGAGCAATGAACATATCCAATGCGGCCAATATTGTGTTGCTTGCCTTAAAAGTTACAACAAGTGGAAAATTTATTAAAAAAAAAAACCAAAATCTAATTAATTATGTATATGTATATGTCCGAGACTGTGGTTTTTTTCTACCAATTTTCTACATTTCAAAACTACAAATCTCATCTTTACTAGCAACCTTCGGCTAAAGCCTAAATACATAATGTACCTGCATGAAAATACAGATATATGCAACTATAAGAAGTGGGTCTATTGCTATAGCGACATCAACACTCGACTCCTTGTTAGATCTTATGACTAATGGAATTCTTTGGTTCACGCCTTTGTCGATGAAGAATATCAATATATACCAGTACTCTATAGGCAAACTAAGGATTCAACCTGTAGGAATTGTAATATTTGCGGCTGTCATGGCCACATGATAAGTGACATTTATGTCAATTTTAGGAGTGGTTTTTAGATTGTTTTCGGAGTTTATTTTCATTTATTTCTATCTATTTAGCCTATATTTCTTCTTTTTATTTTTTGTAGCTTAATTTATTTATTTAGTGATTTTTATTAGTTTTTAGCTCTTAATTTCATAGTTTATTTGTTTCCTTTGTTTTATTAATTTTAGATAGATTAGTTTAGTGTTTGCAATTAATTTTCTATTTTATTTTCTCTTAGTCACTCTTAATTTATTATTTATTTTTATTCTATAAGTCTCGTTTTCTTCTCTCGTGCTTTATTTTCATGTGCGTAGGTGAGTGTTTCCGAAACTTAAAGGACGGAATTGATCGAGCCTAGCTCAATAGCACAAAAGCCCAAATATTTCATCCTCTTCATTGGACAACTTATCCTACACCACACTCCTACCCTTAACATACACCAGAGCACACCACCTGTACTAATCATCATCCACCAAACGCGCAAGTCCCTGCCTTATACCACTTCACTGTAGCATCTCAGCTATCAACACAACTGTCCCAGCCAACCAAGATTGCTCCACTCACCAGGTACCCCTGAGTTTTACAAATATTCACCGGGTACCCTCGCAGTTTCCAAAATGCACAAGGAGCCCCCGAGATTTTGAAAAATCATCAGAATACCCTTAATGACTAACAAACGTCAACTCCGTTAGTCATTAAGGCTATATAAATAAAATTAACCCCTAACTAACCTAATTAATATAATTAATCCTAATTAACTCTAATTAAATCTAATTAACTCTAATTGAACCTCATTAACCTTAGTTAATTAAATCCCCACCCACTCCTCACCTACCAGCCACCCCAACCACCACCATGCCACCATACTAGCCACCACCATCCCGAAGACCTCTCCCTCCCCTTCCCCAGCCCCGAAAACCTTCCCCCTCTCCTTCTCCACCGCCGAAAATCGCCCCCTCCCCTTCCTCCAGCCCCTCAAAACCGCCCCCCTTGTGTGGTCTTCGAGGCTGGGGAGGGGGGAGGTTTTCGGGGCTAGGGGGAGGTTTTCTGGCCGGGGGAAGGGGAGGGGGAGGTCTTCGGGGTTGGGGAAGGGGAGGGGGGGAGGTTTTTGGGGTGGGGGAAGGGGAGGGGGGAGGTCTTCGGGGTGGTGGTGACTGGATGGGAGGCTGAGTAGGGGATTTTAGGCCGTCAGTTGAGAATTTAGTCTTTAGGACTAGCAGAATTGACGGAAACTTAACGGCAGGGTCAAGTCATGTATTTTTCAAAACCTCAGGAGCACCTTGTGCATTTTGGAAACTGCGAGGGTACCCGGTGAATATTCGTAAAACTCAGGGGTACATAGTAAAAAATCCGAAAAAATTAATATATTGCATAATAATCGGACTGCACTGGGTTGGGACGCAAAAAAAGTTTCGACCTGGAGTGGGTAGATTCAAATAAAGTTTGGATCGAATTTGGACTCAATTTCTCAAATCCAAAAAACTTTAGACTAGATTTAGATTTGGTAAAATCCAACCAATTACAACCCCCTACCCGGCAGATGTACCAAAAAGAAATGCACAAGAATGTCAAAATTCCCAATAATATCGCTGGGCTCAGCTCCCTGTCCTACTATTTCGAATTTTCCACATTGGTAGGACATGCTTTTAAGTTTTAAGCATTATTCGTCAGTCATCACTTTATAATAAGTTGATAGGTTTATCCTCACGACTTCATCTCTTCCCGTGACGCCTAAGAGAACCACTGCAACAAGTGCGCTTCTTATCACTGCTTATTTTCTTTTGTAAAATTTCCTTGGTTTTTACTTACTTGGAGATTGGTGACGTTACACTATTTTTGTGCTTGTTGGATTGTGAATTTGCAAGCCTCTTGATCAGCAAAGTACTATTCATAGGCTCATTTGCTGTATATTCTAAAAATTGAGGTATTTTCCTTCCTAATTTTTAGTATTTACTGTACTTATATTCACTTGCTCGAAATCAAAACAATTTGACGTTTTCATGTTCATTTTGTTTCAATTGCGTTATTGTTTTTAATTATTTGGCGGAAATTAATGAAAATATCAAGATAAACTTCTCAAATTTGTTATATTTATAATTAATTTGTCCCATGTTAAGGAGGGTTATTCCACGTCATCCTAATATTACTGTTAGATTTAGGGTTACAATAATGATAATCCAAATTGTATTAGGAAGCCTATGGAAATATAAGATTACAAAATCTATCCTAAGCCCATAAGGAGAATAATTACATATTCAGCAGGCCTTGTGTCAAATCCGGGTTTGCATCCATTAATAAATCATGTTCCCTTAACGGTCTAAAAGTATTCCTTTTATGGAGAAAGAAAAAGCAATTAACTTCACTTTAATTTTTCTTGTCAAAAAAAAAAAAAAAAAACTTCACTTTAATTTTAACAAATTTTAACTACTCCTTCCATTATATTATATAGTGTTTGTATTTCTTTTCAGGTGTCCAAAAATGTTGTTTTTATTTCCTTCTATAATTTCATGTTTTTTCTTTATTTGCCTAAAAAATCTTGCCACTATCATTTATTTGCTCATTGGAATTAGTTTTTTCTTTAAGGGTTGAATTAGGCATATATTTAATACTTTTTCACCCACTATTCTCCATTCTCTCTCCTAAAATCAGTTTTTTTTCTCACAATATTAGTTATTTATCATTTCATGTTCCACTACTTTAATTCCCATGAAAAATGAGAAACAAACACTATATTACGTGACTGTGGGACTAAACAATATAATAAAAGTTAACTAATAATAAAAAAAAAACAGTTGACAAATGTGTTATTTTACTTTATGAGTATGAGGAGAAAAAAGTGCTACTAGAAGAGTAGGACACTGTTATCTAAGACGTGACCATGGGCTGGACCAGGTTTTGCCCAAAACAATGGCTCGTTTCGCATTTAAGGCTCGTGCCATTCCCACTAATTTGGATGTGCCAAAATTTAGAATAAACATCAGGATTCGGGTTTTGTCCATGACCCGTCTTTTTTCCCAAAAATCAGGATGACCACGCCCAAATTGTGGGCTAAAGTATCATGCTTTACCCTTTTCGGGTCGACCGAGCCGGGTCAATGTTGATCACATGTACATTATTTTATATGGGTGATGCTTACTGAAAATATAGATAACATTATTTTTATACGCGTAGCCATAATATGCTATGAAGATTGTTCTCTTTAGAGCCGTTGCTTTTTAGGACCAAGACGATTTAGGTATATTTCTAAGGAACCTTTAATATAATTCAAATCCTCTTTATTTATTTGAAGTTACTAACATTTTGTTCATGATGTAGATCTTAAGATAAATTCATATTTGTATATTCTAACTCTTCTTTTAATACTTCTTTCATTATGTATATATTCTTGTATGATTGTTTTTTTATTGCTTTTATCACTTTTAATATGCTTGTTAACCAAAGACCTAAATAATTATTCTCATACCTAATAAGATATTTTGGACAATTGGTTTAGGATCCCATTAATTTTGTTACTTAATTAACGTATCACAAATTTTATCTTTCGTGCTTAATAAACCGATATAGATTACTTTTTAAGGTGCAAGCAATTATGTATGGTTATTTATTTGCATAAATTTATTATGAATCACATTTAGTAGGGGTCAATAATAGGTGTATATGATTCATGATCATATTTGTACCACCCATGATCTCAATTTTGGTTTACTGACCAAATATGAAGTCATAATGGGGAAACCTACATTGAATAATGTTCTTATTAATTGTCCATGTGGTTTCTTTGACGACTTCTTTTTCTAAAACGCCTTTCAAATTAATACCTTTGAATGGAGTAATCAAACTCTCGCTTATACCGCATAGGCTTAAAATCTGTCTACAATAAGTGTAATATGAGATAAGAGGATCAATTGATATTTTTCAGACTTTAATGAGATAAGAGGATCAATCTACAGTGGTGCTCTTGCACTGATTGTCTGTAGAAATCCAAATATTGGTAGAAACTTTTATGCTCCCACACATGAGAATTGGTGCCTGCACATGCTTTGGTGCTCCCGCACCCATGCCCATAGTCCATAGACGTCTTGTTTCACCTTGTTAAGATGTTCTTTGGTGCAAAATAATACATTATTTCGGACATTTCCTTTGCACTTCTCCTACACTATTAAGAGGAGTATGTCATGTATTTATACGTCTGAGGAATCATTCTTACTTGCTTAGTATGAAACTCTTGTGTTTTCTTAAGGCAAAAATCAACCTACAAACTTTTGTTAGATTATTTATTGTTAACAACCAAGATTCAATTGTTCCCTCTTCATATATCATAAGTATTACCGTGATACTATTTGTTCTCAGTAAATCGGTAAAGTGTATATGGAGAATCCTTTTTCTGGTCAATCACTATTATATTTATGCACATTTCTGACACCCTATACATCTAAATAATAATGAGTTGAGCATATATTGTTTGAAAAATGATGAAATTATGTCACTAATATATAGTTTGAAAAACAGAATGGCAGCTCAAACCAAGAGCGTGGAATCTTCAATAAAAGACAAGCTTAGTAGTTTGCCTGTTAACGGTAATGATCATCGTATTTACAAGGTACCTGAACACTTCGGCAAGGTAAAAAGAGAATGTTATACGCCTTTTGTTGTTTCAATTGGTCCTATTTACTACAAAAAGAAGTCCTTAAAATCATCACAAGAGCTAAAATTAAGGCATCTCGAATGCTTTATGGAACTTGTTCGGATGCATAGCTACCGAGTTTACAGCTTAGGCCAATTTCAAGATTTTGTGGAAAGGTGGGAGGGCGAAGCTCGTTCGTTCTATGCAGATAAAATAAGTCTTGAGAGAGATGACTTCCTCGAGATGCTGATGGTTGATGCTGCATTCATTATCTGCTATATTATGTTGCGTTCTCTTCCTAAAAACTTTCTACCTATAAATCCTATGAAAAATATGAGGGCATGGGAGGATAAGGTGCAACAAGATTTGTTTCTTGCGGACAATCAACTCCCTTTTTTACTTGTTCATGACTTATATCACGAGGCATTTGGTAGAGTTGCCCATCATATTCTCTTCAACGAACTTGTTTGTAGTTTTATAGGTCAAACTAATATTCCTGGAAGAGCAGCTGCATCTAGTGTAGGTAGATTGAAAGTAAGGGATAGATCAGATATTAAGGATTTAGTCGATTTTTTACGAATTTGTTGCTTACCTCCCAAGCTTCGTCACAATCAAATCCAAGAAAGCAATGTGAACATGCTATGTTGCTTACCTCTCAATCGTAGCCATGACCGAAAACAAGAAAACAATGATGAGAGACCTTGGTGCTTACCTTTTAAACATTGGGGCCGAAACCTTGACGATGATGAAGAAACTGATCAGCTTCCTCCAAACGCCAGAGAGTTGAAGGACGCAGGAGTAAAGTTTCTAGCAACACCTGGTAAGAATTTACTAGTATCAAATACACGGACGGGGTGTTACATATTCCGAAATTATCAATTCAAGACAACACAGAAGCTATTCTTCGCAGCCTCATATTTTCCGAACAATGCCACCACTATGAAGATTCATATTTTACTGATTATGTATTCTTCCTCAATGCATTGATCGATACTCCAGAAGATGTACATGTACTAGTTCAAAATAAAATCATCGATCCTTGTCTTGGTAGTGATGACGAGGTGGCAACTATCATAAATCGAATCACTACATGCAGTATGTTATATGCTCCTAATTTCAACTATTCTCAAGTTAGTCGCGATTTGCAAGCGCATGTTACCAGTAGGAGGAATAAATGGCGTGCTATATTGATGAGAGATTACTTCAATCATCCATGGTCAGTCACTTCTGTGGTCTATTTGGTGTTACTTCTTATTCTCACTTTTTTACAGGTTTATACTGGTTTTAAAGGATAGCTATTGTACTGTTTATGTAGATGGAAGTAAGTTGTTACTTGCTGTGGTCTTTACATTCTTACTCCTTCATATTAATGAATTATGTATAATTTTTAGAGAAAATCTCATTGAATATATATCCATTATTAAGGAGCATGCATATCATTTATTTTGTCATCAAGACAATATTAATACAAGAGCCATGAATAGAAAAAGATTGCATTTTTCATTTGAGTTTATCTTTAAAATATACCGTGATTTCTGCCTAAGGAGAAAATATAGTGACATATGGGGTGCTAAGCTCTCTCATCTTCCACCCCAAGTTGTGGGTTTATTCGGTTCTCATCAAGGGGGCAGGGATGGGGGGACTTTTAAAGTAGATTGTACTTAGATGCTCGTGAGAGAGCGTTAATAATGCTAGAGACGTAGAGATATTGCTTGGTTTAATTCCTTGAAGAGAGTGTGACATTGTGTGTTAGTTTAAGGCCTTGATGATTTGTGCTCTTTTTCAATTTTGTGGGAGAAAGGATTTTTCTAAAAGGTTTGTCGTTTCCCTATAAGGTTTCAAGCTAGAATGTTTGGAAGCTTCAAGAGCAATACGACTTCAACAAAATTATTTTTCTTCTTATAGATTAATGAAATACACAATGAAAGTTGAAGAGTTTTGACCATAGAAAACGAATTGTGCAACTAAATTACGACGTAGAAAGTATCAATTACCTTCATACTAATCTTCTAATACAGATGATTCTCTTCCACAAACTCATGGAAAATTACACTACCACGCACATATTGATGAGAACTTTGTTGTCACTATTTCGGGATTTATTGTGAATTTAAATGTCATGTCAATTACACACTATGTCTTAAATCTAGAGGAAAGAAGCAGAGTTGGTCTAAACTATTACTAACATTTTAACCAGGAAGGCAAGTATTGACAAAAAAATATAAGGTGGTTTTTCTTAAATCATACACTATAAACAAGCATTTGAGGCATTTTTCCGATTGTTATGCACATTACATAACATTTAGTAGCTGACAAGACTTAAAGACTTAAAGACTTAAAGAACCACTTCGTGTTATTTAGATTAAAAATCTAGAAGCCAGCGCTAGCACATGGGTACAACTGCATTATGTTAAAGCAGGAAAAGTCAAGTGTGGCTGCTGATGCCCCGTTGACCGTTGTATAAGAGAGTTTACCAGTAATATGAACAAGTGGATGCAGTTTGACCTTAAGTCTTAACTACAAGCTTGGAGCATCGTAGTAATAGTATGGATGGAATATTAATTGGAACTTTGGAAGTCAAGTACGTAGTTGTCACTCTAAATAAGCTAAAATGGAATTAACAATAATGTAGCAATACGAACAAGTGGGCCAACAAGTAGACCCTAAATTATAATTCTTAAATTTAAATGTCCTTATAAAACGAGGTTGAGTGCTTTATTTAGCCATCGTCTTTCCGGTTTAGGCAAGTCTCAAATCATCTCTCATCTCTTTTTCTGTGTGGTGCAACTCTTTTGATCAACTCTTGATATATTTCTGGTACGTTTTGTTTCTGCTTGTGACCATTCATATACTCTACATGTTAGTCGACTCTAAATTATTTTTAGACTAAGGCTTTGCTATTGTTGTTGTTTCTCCTTATTTCTTTTACACTTTCTGATGTTATATTTTGACGATTTACAGTTGTGATTTTTATATTGTGTATAGACTAATCTTGATGACAGACTAGGTAATATAACAAAAAATAAACCCCATATATATAGTACAATGGATTTTTTTTTTAAGGTAAGCTGAAGGAGATTCATTTGAGAGGGATAAAGGGAAATCCTCAAATGAGTCCCATGAGGTTTGATCCCTAGACCTCAGGGATATGAGGTGGGAAGTGATGCCACTACTCCACCACCTCAACCTCAGTACAATGGAAAATTGGTAACCATCTAGTTAATATACCGTCCGTCTGTAGAGGCTATTTTGCATGGGGTACATGGGGGAGGGGGCTTTGTGTAGTCAGTGGCGGATCCAGGATTTTCAAATCGGGGGTACTGTAACTAATCCAGAATTCTTGAACATAAATTGTCGAAGATCGGGTTGCTTGTCAACTGATCGGGTTGTAATTAATGAACATAAATTAGTCCATATGAAACCAAATTAATAACCAACAATCAATCCATCGTATAAATCAATTAATTGAAATTAATTCATAAACACATTACAATTCACCAAATTCCTATATACTAGTATTACTAAATCAAAACTGACCCAATTCATAAATTAAAAGCAAAATACATCAACATGATTATAGTTGACAAGCAAAATACAAAGATTAAAGCTGTAGAAATCAGTTTTCCACAAATTTTAAAGTTATACATATTGAATGTTAATCCATCAACAAATAACTAAATCAAAGCAATTGATATATTGGGCTGTTTGGTTACTTATTGATTACATCAAATAAAACTTGAGCATATCACATACAAACTAATTATATCAAATAAAACCTGACTATATCACACAAATCAGAACAAATGAAAGCACAAAAAATCAGAGAAATTCGCGAAAATCAAACGAACAAAATCAAGCCAAAAAAAGGTAAAAATAAACAACGACAAAAATCGAAAATCAAATGAAAAAATCCAGCTTAAATTAGGTAAAAATAAAGAAATGAAGTTCGAAAACCAAATGTAAGAAAGCACAAATTAGGAGAAAAAAGCACACAATTTAAAGAGCAAATGAAAAAGCATTTAGGCAAAAAAATAAGCAAGAAAAAAGTAGAAAATCAAACAAAAATCAAGCAAAAAATAAGTCAAAGTAAACAACACAAAGCTCAAAAAGGAAGAAGAAGATTACATTACCAAACAAGGGACCTTCGGAAGCATTTTTAGGAGGTCAACCTACTGATGATCGCAAACCTCTCCTCTTGCTTAACTCTGTATTTTTTTGTATCTTTAGCTTTCACCATTGATGAATTTAAAGCCAGCGAAAGAGGAGACAAAATTTGATGATACACAGTAGAGAGAGAAAGAAGGGAGAAAAATTTGATGATACACAGTAGCGTGCGTGACTTCTCTCTGTTCACTTCTCTCTGATATTGTGGGCTGTTTGGTTACTTTTTGATTAAAAAATAATTTAAATTCTGACGAAAGCAAAAGTTGGAAAAGTAAAAAGCAATAAATGCAAACTCAGCCTTTTCATTTTCGGCAAACAGCTGACACTCTTAACTCACATGATGTTGTATTGCTGTTACACAAAAGCCAAACGGTCACATATAAATTTTTTTTTCTTTTTTTTTTTTGCTTCGGGGGTGCTGCAGTACCCACAATGACCCCTCTAAATCCGCCACTGTGTGTAGTTGCTGATAGCAGTGTAATCACAGTATGTATAGATATTGAAATATAGATTAAAATGGTTTCCTTTGTATTATATTCTTTCAATACTCTAAATGCATGAAAGTGGGTGTTCATGGTCATAAACTGTACCAACCTTGATTTTATGAATGTAAAATTCATATGATATAAAGGTTATAATAAAAACTTAAAATTATTCATACTTATGCTAGCATGTCAATTTTGAAAACTGACAATTGAAAACTGGAAACTATGTTTTTCTGGTTTCATATTTTTATTTTTGGTTTAAAAAAAAAACTGAAAATTGGAAATGGTAAAAACGATAAGGACGAAATATTTTACTTTTTTTTGATTTTCAAACTAAGAGCAAGCTTGAAAACAGCTATCTAACTCATTAAAATGATATCATGTGTAGTTGAAACTTTCAAGTTACAAATGGCGGATGATCAAAACAAGGAAGTGGAAACTTCAATAAGACGCCAACTTGGGTTCTTGTTTCAATCTCCCTCTCACCACTCCATCTATAAGGTACCTGAACATATGCGCAAGGTAAAAACAGAATGCTATCAACCTTCAGTTGTTTCTATTGGTCCTATGTACTATGAAAATCAAACTCTAAACCACACACATGAGCTAAAATTAAGACACCTCCAATGTTTCCTAGAGTTTGACATCTACACAAATGGCAACAATGCTAAAGCCTTAGGCCAATACATCGATATAGTTAGTCGATGGGAGGAGAAAGCCCGTTCTTATTATGCAGAGAAAATAACTCTTTCTAGTAACGAATTCATTGAGATGTTATTCATCGATGCTACATTCATCATTTTCTTGTTTATGTGGTCTTGTGATAAATTTTTAGTCGGCGAACAAGTTTGATGTGTTGCTTCAAGTACACCAAGATATATTTCTAGAAGAAAACCAGCTACCCTTCTTCGTTCTGAACAATCTATATGATGAAGCATTTGGTGAAGCCTATCGACATTACCTTCAACGATATTACTCGTTGTTTCATAGGTGAAACTTTTTTCCCTGGAAGAGAAGTTGCACGCAGTATAATAGGTAAAGAGAAATTAAACAAGGCATCAAACATCAAGCATCTTGTTGATTTACTAAGAATTTGTTGCTTACCTACTAAACTTCGGCACCAAGTCCCCGAGAACAACAAAAAATAGTAATGGAGATTCATCAGATGAATTTCCTCCAACCGCGAAAGAGCTAAAGGCAGCAGGAGTAAGATTCATGGCTAGTGAAAGCAAGAATGTCCTTGATATCACATTTTCAAAGGGGGTCTTATATATTCCAACATTGACAATTCAAGACACTACAGAAGCTGTTCTTCGAAGCATCGTTTTCTTCGAGCAATGCCATCATTTTTACGATTCTTATGTAATCGATTACTTGTTCTTCCTCGATGCGTTGATCCATACGCAAGAAGACGTGCAAATTCTAGTTCAAAGTGGGATAATTAAGTATTGGTTTGGGAGTAATGAAGAGGTGGCAACTCTGTTTAACCAAATCACCAAGCACTTAGGCATGAAAAATCCGGGATTCTATTATGCGCAAGTTTGTCAAGATCTAAATGCATATGCTACCATGTCGTGGAACAAATGGAAGGGTGTATTTAAGAGAGACTACTTCAATCATTATTCATGGTCAGTGTGACAGTGTTGGTGCTTCCTGTCCTCCTAGCATTACAAGTTTACACTGGCTTTGTAAAGTAGTTGTTTGCTCTTGTTTCCGAGAATAAATTTGATATCGTTATTCCTTAAAGATCCATTTCTTTCACATTAACGAGTGGGTATGTACGAGGAGGAAAGAAAGGAAATTTTAATTAAAACATTTCTTATTGTACTAGTTTAGGTGTCATAATAAGTTATCACCTCTTGTTTTTTGTTTCCTTTAACTAATTGTTGAACCGAAAGATGCCCGAATATTTTGCCAATGTGAATTTAAGGTGTCAAATCAAATACTTGGGAGAAGTGGAAAAAAAGAGTGGTAGTGGTATGTGCTTGTGAAATAATCTTCCAATTCCTTTTAAATTTTCTACATAGTAAATTATAATATGAATTATTGATCAACATAACCCTCGACTTCAAGAGAATAGATATATTTAGATATATAATTAATTACAAAGACTGTAATACAATCTTGTTTTTGAAATTTAGGGTAATGTGTAAGAATATAACGGATGCAAGTAAATAATGTACTGGTGTTAATTAGGGAGGTCATAAAAATTTAAAAGCTTTTTTTTATATATAAGAGTACTAAAAGGTTATACACACAATTATTAACATTAGATTAATGAGTATATATATATATATATATATATGTATATATATATATATATATATATATATATATATATGTATATATAAATCAATTTCGACCTTTAATTGAGCCTTTAAGGACAAAATTGCCGCCCTTTTATTGTCAAAAAATGATCAGAAATACTCGTTTTGGGTGTCGAAAAAGTCTCGAGTTGCGTGCCAGATTAATAAATGTCAAAACTAACGACATCTTAACGGAATTCACTTAAGAAACACTACCATGTAGAAAACCTAAAAGTTCGGGGCTACCAAGTATAAAAAAATTTAAGAAGTGTTACCATGTAGAAAACCTAAAAGTTGGGGGCTACCATGTAGAATTTCTCATATGTATATGATCAAAGTTGTTGTGCATTATTGGTGAATATTCCCAGTCAATATGATGCAAGTATTAAGAAATAGTGGAAACATATAATAAAAAACTATAGTCAAAGTTCGTTCTTATCTAATGTTCCATTTACCAAAAAAAAAAAGTTCGTTCTTAGAGATCGTGAGAAATAAAGTTAGAAAAACAAAAAGGAATAAAGGGAGTACAATTTACTTACCGCTAGACCTCGCAATTTGGGTCATCTAGTTCGAGTCATTTCACTATGGTTATTTCAAGTATGTTTTACATTTGGGTAAGATGGGGTATATTTGGGTTTTTGATTTTGATTCAGTTTGTGTTGGGTCATTTCAAATCTGTTTTACATTCGGGTCATTTGGGTGTAGTTCCATTCGGTTTTTGGTCAACTAGAATTTAGTAACATAATAAGAGGATAATGACTAAAATAGTTGACGGTCGTTGTTAGTCATGAAGGGCATATGATAAATTTTAAAGAAATTGAGAGTTATATGGTGAAATTTTGAAAAGTTGGAGGGTATGTTGTAAAAAGTAAATTAATCAGGGGTGTTGGTTAAAAATCCGTTATTATTGTTATTGTTACTGCTATTATATTGATATTGCTATTGTTATTAGGGAAATTCTACATGGTAGCCCCAAGGTTTTTAAGTTTCTATCTGGTAGCACTTTTCAAATGCAATCATATGTGGTAGCCCCAAGTTTTTAATTATTTTATAATATAGCTTTATTTAGTTATTTGAAATTAAGTTGCTGTTAATCAACTTAACATACTCTAATTACCGACTTACACTTTTGTCTTCCCTCCAATGTCAGTCTCTCTTTCCCCAAATAGTAAACCATTTCCCTCATATTCCACCTATAAAAGATCACGCTCCCTTCATCTTTCCTTTTATAATCTCCTCTTCTCTTCGAACAACATGAACTCATCATCTTCAAGAAACTTACCAAACAACATGTCAGGTCCTGCTATGACCATGGATAAAAGCCTGAAGTTGGTGAAAATCAAAAGTTGCATGCAACAGCTGCTTTTCTTTGAAGTTGCTGGAAATTTTTACTTCAAATAACTAGGGTAAAATGCATGCGATTGAAAACAAAGAAATCAAAACACACTAACAACAACATAGAGCACTTCAACCTGACAAATATTAAGGTCAAAAGGAATGAAATTGAGTTGTTTATGGCATACTACAGTTGAATGTCGAAAAAAATTGAGTTTTTCACCCAAACACGAATTTCGCAGAATCCTAACCCTAATAACATGAAATTGGGCCACTTGAACTTAAAAGTGGATAGAGCATAACTACTTAGGTTAAGGCAATAACCTTGGTTAAGCAATTAAATGTGAAATAACACATGTTTAACTTCAAATCACCAAATAAAGCTATATAATAAAATAATTAAAAAAGTTGGAGCTACCATATATAATTGCATTTGAAAAGTGCTACCATATAGAAACTTAAAAACCTTGGGGCTACTATGTAGAATTTCCCTAAAATTAGTGATATTTCTCTCTTCCCGCTACCAGCTTTTCAAAAACAGGGCAATATTGGATTTTCTTTTTGAAAACAAAAACAGGGCTACTTAGCGTGCGGAAATGAAAATATATTGCCGCCTCTATTTTCCTATCTTCTTATAATCTATCTCTCCATCTCTAATTCAAATTGCCTACCCATTATTTGAGAACCATCTTCTTCTCATGTTAAGTATATTCAATGCTAATCACCTCTCCTCATCTCAGATACTTCTAAAAATTTAGTAGATTCCTCCATTGAAGAAAACTCCTCTACAATGTAATTAAAGGTCTTTCAAATGGAAAGCTCTTGAATATCAATGGTAAGGGGGCTGCAAGAAGACTTTAGATGGAAATTAGTATAAGAGTAAATGTTTAATGATGTCTTCCTGTTCTGGTAAAACCATATTCATGATGTATAATTCATACTATTACTAAATTCTATTTCATTAATGCTGTTGATTTCTTTTTATATACGCTTTCCATCAAATTTTCTGCTAACATATTGTTTTGAAAGGGAAATTCTTACTCACTTCCCTTTGTTTGTTGTTAGGTACCTTAGGGGTATCATTTCCAGATTCGTTAAGGATGAAGAAGTTCATGGCTGATATTATAAGTTTTTTAATGAATTGAGGTCTTTCTTTCATCCTTTTGTTATACACTTTTGCCTTTGTGTACTCTGTGCATCTCATCTTGTTTCAAATGCTAAAGAATCTGCTCCATAGATGTTTCGGAAGCTGGGCGGCTTTACTTCTTATGGTTCTAACTTCTTCTTTTTTCTCACTTTGTTGGCAGGTCACAGGTGTACGTAAGTACGTTTGGAAATGAAAAGCTACATACCCCATCAACAAGCTTTATTTTGAAATCTTTGATGTAAATTTTGAGAATATTATTTAGATGAGATTTTTTCAAAATTTTGGTTGTCATATTATGTATTCTCCTGTCCATATATTTATTGTAATTCTCATATGGATATGTATTGATGTCATCAATGTTATGAATTATTTGAAGTGCTAAAATTTGGTTTTAAATGATTCTTTAGCTATTCAGATCTAAAGACATGAAAAATGGTATAGTCATTGTGGTGACTTGGAGAAAAATCGAAATTACTACTGATCGTATATAATATTCAACTTTTTATAGTAATATTGATTAGAAAAATAGGGATTGAATCTCTCAATCATCATTTAATGGATGAAACATTTTGCATCGTTGTTTAGTGATAAATGTTATCAATCACCCATTTTGGTCGAATAAATTTCAATCACAAAATACTAACGAAACATTTCAGTTACAAATTTGCAACGAAAATCATCTGTTTCGATTTAGCGAATGAAAGATTTTGTGGCAAAGTAGTGACGAGTAAATTTTAGTAGCAAATTAGTGACAGTAGCTGAATCTGACACTAAGTTGCCACGATCTTGATCGGTTGCAATGAAGGGACTGCTAAAATTCCAGTCACTAATTTGCGACAGATGAAATTTGCTACTAGGTCTATAGTGACGGAAAAATCAGTCGCTAATTCGTCGCAAAATGCCTTTTGCAACAGAATTTCTTTAGTTAGTGACTGCTTTTTCCGTCGCAAAAGAGCCTTCCCCTTGTAGTGAAAATTGAGAAGGAAGAATAAATTTTTGGAAGGGATGAAGGTAGGAAGAAGGTTTGGTTATGGAGGTTTTGAGGAGTGAGAGAGAGAGAAATGGGGAGGATGAAGAGTGGTGAAGATGAATAAGAGAGGCAATAAAAGGATGGCACGTTTTAAACAAGGCATTCTCGGATTTGGGCGAAAAACCGGACTCGCCCGGTCGGGCTGCTTTGCCCAGTAGACCGGGTGAATTTTTTTTTCTCGCCTTTTCCTCAAAGATCTGTAGAAAAGCCTTGTGGGGTAAAGTTCAGAGGCCCGGTCGGGCGAAACCTCCCGGTGGACCGGGCAATCTTCACTTATTCGAATTTTTTCGATTTATTCCAAGTTACTCAAAATAATACTTAGTCGATTTTTTTTAGTATTTTTACTCTCGCCCAAATTTGCTTACGCGTCTGGTCTGGAGAAAGGGCCCTGTAGGGCGAATTCAGAGGCCCGGTCGGGAGAATCCGCCCGGTTCACTGGGCAAACATGTCTTGTATTTTTTTCTCTGCCAAATTTTTTTTACATTATGATATGGACCTCCTGCACACACTAAACTCATCCAAAAATCAGTTCACTCTCTCTCGCCTCTCTTGGAAAAAAGGAAAGTAATCTAAACTAGTAAAGAAAAATAAAAGAAAAGACGGTTTGCCTCCCTCAAAGCGCTGGTTTAGAGAGGTCTCATGCCGCCATAGTACCTCATACTTCAAACTGGTGGAGCATGGAAGTAGATAACCTCCACTTGACCTGTGAAAGCACCCTCATGGTACAACTTCGAACACTGACCATTCACTTTGAACTTTATCCCCTCCTCATTAGCCTCTTCAATGGTTCCATGTCCCTTCACATCAGTAACTTCAAAAAGACCAGACCACCGTGACTTAAGCTTTCCAGGGAAAAGCCTTAGTCTAGAATTGTACAATAGCACCTTGTCACAGACATGAAATTCTTGCTTCTCAATCATCTTATCATGAAACTTCTTTTTCTGCTCCTTGTAAAGCTTGTGATTCTCATATGCTTCTAGTCGAAGCTCATTTAATTGAAGAAGTCTTGCCTCACCTGCAACCTCTAAATCCATGTTGATTTCTTTTACCGTCCAAGCTAAGAGATATTCCATTTCCACTAGTAAATGACAAGCTTTGCCATAGACCAACCGATATGGAGTGGCTCCTAGAGGTGTCTTATAAGCAGTTCACAGTCCCCACAAAGTGTCATCCAACTTTTCGTGACCAATCCTTCCTTGACCTGTTGACCAACTTCTCTATGATGCTCTTGATCTGACGATTGGATGCTTCAACTTGGGCACTAGTTTGAGGATGATAAGCCAAGCTAAACTTATGAGTGACCCCATATTTCTTCAGTAGAGCTTTGAAGGTTCTCTGATGAACGTGAGACCCCCCATCACTGATCAATACTCCCGGGACTGCGAAACGAGGAAAAATGACCTTCTTAAAGAGATTCATTACCACCTTGGAATCATTAGTAGGTGAAGCCACAACTTGAACCCACTTTGTCACATAATCCACAACTACCAAGATTTACCTCTTCCCACAAGAAGAAGGAAAAAGTCCCATGAAATCAATGCCCCACACATCAAAGGGTTCAATCTCTAAAATTCCCATTTGTGGCATCTCCTCTCTCTTGGAAATATTACCCGTTCGTTGACACTCATTGCAGGAGAGGCAAAATGCACGGGGATCTTTGAAGGTAGTAGGCCAGTAGAAACAACTCTGGAGAACTCTATAAGCGGTGGCATGTGAACCAAGATGTCCACTAGAAGGCATACTATGACAATGTTGTAAGACCCCAACTATTTCCCAATTAGCAACACATCTTTGAAACAAACCATCTGAACACTTCTTGTATAGGAGAGGGTCTTCCCAATAGTAGTGCTTAGCATCATGATAAAACTTCTTGCACTGCTGGTAAGTCAAATCAGGAGGATGCCAACCACCAACACAATAGTTAGCAAAATCTGCGTACCATGGGGATTGAGTAGACACAACAAAGAGATGATCATCCGGAAAGAATCATCTATAGGACAATCAGCACATGACTCAAATTTCAATCTAGAAAGATGATATACAACTACATTCTCAGCACCCTTCTTGTCGCGGTTCTCCAAATCAAACTCTTGTAATAAAAGTATCCATCGAATAAGTCGTGGCTTGACTTCCTTCTTAGCTAATACTTCAGTGTAGCATGGTCAGTGTGGACAATCACTTTCGAACCTATGAGGTAGGTCTGAAACTTGTCAAGAGCATAAACAATGGCCAATAATTCCTTCTCTGTAGTAGTATAGTTGACCTGAGCTTTATCCAATGTCTTGCTGGCGTAATATATAGCATGGAGTACTTTGTTCTTTCGTTGGCCAAGAACTGCGCCAACTGCATAATCACTAGCATCACACATAATCTCGAATGGAAAGCTCCAATCTGGAGGTTGTATGATAGGGGTAGTGATCAATGCTTCCTTAGTCCTGTCAAAAGACTCCATACAAGCATCAGTAAATTCCAAGGTGGCATCCTTGAGCAACAATTGAGTAAGGGGTTTCGCAATTTTTGAAAAATCTTTTATAAATCTGCGATAGAAACCCGCATGACCAAGAAAACTCCTCACTCCCTTGACATTCATAGGAGGGGGAAGTTTCTCAATAACCTCAATTTTTGCTCTGTTCACCTAGATGCCATGTTCAAAAATAAGGTTTCAAAGTACCACTTCTTCATTCACCATAAAGTGGCACTTTTCCTAGTTAAGAACCAAATTAACCTCAGAGCACCGTTTCAGAATTTTAGAGAGATTATGCAAACATACATCAAAGTCAGAACCGTAAACACTAAAATCATCCATCAATACCTCCATGATATTCTCGATGAAATCAGAGAAAATTGCCCTCATGCATCTCTAAAATGCAGCAGTGGTGTTGCACAAACCAAATGGCATGCAAAAGTGTCGTAGGGATAGGTGAACGTCATCTTCTCCTGATCTTCTGGGTGAATCAGAATCGGAAAGAAACCTGAAAATTCATCCAAATAACAGAAAAAGTTATGTTTTGCTAATCTTTCTAGCATCTGATCAATAAAAGGGAGGGAAAAGTGATATTTCAAGGTGGTTGTACTTAATATGCAATAGTCAATACACATTCACCAACCTGTAATAGTACGAGTATTAATTAGTTCATCCCTATCATTTTTCACCAAGTAGTCCCCCCTTTTTAGGAACAACTTGAACCGACCTCACGCACTTAGAATCTGAGATGGGGTAGATGATTCCCACGTCAAGTAGTTTCATTATTTTCCTTCTTCACTACCTCTTGCATATTAGGATTCAATCGTCTTTGATGTTGTATACAAGGGCAGTGATTCTCTTCTAAATTTATTCTATGCATGCAAAATTTAGGGATAATACCCTGGAGATCATCAATACTATACCTAATAGCATTTTTGTCCATGCGAAGCACTGTAAGAAGCTGGCAATCTGTGAGTTTAGTACTGACAATCACAAGGCATTCCTCATTATCATTAAGAAATGCATATTTAAGGTGATAAGGTAAAGGTTTAAGTTCTAACTTCTTTACCCGTGACTCGAAAGTAGAGTAAATAGTCTCCATTACCTCACATTCTGCTACCTCATCAGTGTGAAGGCCATCCAAATCATGAACTCTCTCCAATGGATCATCTGCCAGAAATTATTGAAAATCACATCTAGAAATCTCTTCCAATACATCAATCATGCAACATGTGTGCTCAAGCATAAGAGACTTAATAGCATTGGTTGGATCAAAAGTGACAGTATCATCACCAACATTTAAAGCCAGATAGCCATATTTAACATCAATAATAGCACCCGCAGTACATAAGAAAGGTCTATCCAAAATAATGGGAATTTGACTATCTTCCTCCATATCTAGTTTACAAAATCCACATGTATATAAAATTTCCAACCCTGACAGATAAATCCTCTAAAATACCCATAGGATATTTCACAGAACGATCTGCCATCTGCAAAGTAATATGTGTGCACTAGAGGAAAAAACGTCAAATGCTGCAACAAAAGGGCTGCGGTCAGGTCCAAAACCGTAGTCCTTAAGTGACAGGCTACGGTCAGGCCCAAAACCGCAACCCTTTAATACATAAAGGGCTGCGGTTTTGGGCCTGACCGCAACCCTTATTTTAAGGGCTGCGGTTTTGGGCTTGACCGCAGCCCTCGGGCTTTATTATTCTTTTTCTCCCGCGTTTATAATTCATTCCCTCCTCATTCCTTCCTCAAACAGCGAAAATAATATACTAACCCTTTACACTCACACCCCGCCCCTCTCTCTCTCTCTCACCTCCTCCTTTATTTCTCTCTCCTAAACCCTAATCTCTCTCCTCCTTTCGTCGATTCACTCTCTTTCGATCACCAAGAACCCTAATTTAACTTCATCCATCTCAGTCTTCATCGTTACCGAATTTTAGGGTTCTTATTTTAGGTTTTCTTCGTTTCGTCTTCCATTTCTGTGAATCAATCGAGCTCGAAATTAGCGATTATTGAAGGTTTTGTTGTGATAAGTGGATAATCAGTGAGCGAAGAAGTATGTGATTTTGATTGAAGTTTCCGTAAAAAAAAAAAAAATTGAGGAGAAGAGAGAAAGAGATGTACAAAGACCGTGGATCAAAAGCGGAGATGGGAGCTGTGGATCGGAAAAGGAACATTGAAGTGTTCGATAAAAACAGCATAAAACTTTCAGAGTTGCCTTCAAAACTGCAAATCCCTCACTTCACACCTCCCTGTCGTGCACCGCCTCTTCAACGGTTAGTCTTCTTCACTTCTTTCTCAATTGATTTACTTTTCTTTCCGTTTTCCTTTTTAAAACAAATTGGAAAAGGGAAAAATGAAAATTAGGGTTTCAATTATGAATTTTTATGCTTTGTTATATATGTTATCAACTGTATGCTTTGTTATATATATTGTCAATTGTGACATGAATGACTATGATCTATGTATTGAAATCAATTTGATTTCGTATGTGAAATTGAGTTATGAATCGAGAAATTTTTTTCTTTCTTTTTAATTGTGATTTTTTTTAAAAAAAATTGAACTCTAGTAATCTAATTCTCAATGAAAAATCGTTATTATTGTCATTGATTTGTTTGTTCAATTCATTTGTTATGTAGTTAAAATTCTATATAATTATAAGTTTGTAATTTCGGTTATCTGGTAGAGAGCTTTATGCTCAGCAGGTGAACGGCAGCGGCGAATTAATAGTTTAGAATCTCAATTTTGTTATGATAAAGCACAAGAATTCCTTGTTTTTATTCATCTTTAAGCTGTTGAAGAATTCTTTAGAGAAAAGGCACTTTCTTATGCTTCAGATGTTACTGATTCTGTTGAAAACCTTGACGTCCACTTTCAGTTGTATTGATGTTAAAAACGTGGTTAACTTTCAGTTCTGTGGGTTCTAAGTCCAATGAAAGAGGTGATGGTGTCCCTGTTCGAGTCACTTGTAGGGCTAAGATACAAGTGACGTTCTTTGATTCAAATACTTGATGGTTCTGTGTTAGTTTCTAGCTTTCCTTTAATACTCCCCGGAAGTCCCTTAAGCATTTTTCGGTTTTTCCTTTGAGGTTGGTATCTAAGCAATATAATATTGTTAAACTTTTCGTTACAGAATTTTATGTATCAACTATCAGCAAGAAAGTGATCTTTTTTATTTTAGGAGATCAGAAACATTGTTGCTTGTATTGGATAGAAGAGATGATGCAGTTACTCCATTGCTTAATCAATGGATATTCCAGGTATCATAGAGCTGTGCAGATCAATGTGTTGTTGTGTATGTTGTCTAGCTAGCTGCTCAATGCTTGTTGGTACCATATAATCCTAACGTTCGATCAATAAATGTCTTCATTAACCTAATTACATCTTGGCTATATTTGATTATGGTCAAGCCTGACAAAATGTTTTAATTGTTTCTTTTTGGAGTGTCAGGTTTTGGCCTAACAATAAAAGTAGGATGTATCTCCTTGAGAACACAGGTACCATATTTCTTTTCTTTCAACTTGTAAATTGTAGTACTTAAACTTTGTCTGTTCTTTTTCCATGTTTCTTTGAAATAATGGGTATGTATGTTTTGGTGTTCAGGGGATTTTGTAAGATCAAATGGACTCCAAGAAGGGGACTTCATTGTAATATATTCAGATGTTAAATGTGGCAAATATGTATGTTTCTCTCTCCTCCCATGTTTTTCTCTGATTTCTTTGCAACTTGTACAATGTAATCATCTATTGAGATGTTAGGCAAACTATATGTATGCCTCTCTTATTTCCACATTTCTGTTTTCCTCCCAACTTGTGATGTGTTGGGGAATTTTTCTGACTTTTGCTTTCATTTCTTCAACTTGCACCATATCTAGATCTCTAAGTTTACTGTTTGCAAGTTGCAACTGAGACATTATCAGACAGCTTCTAGTGCTGTCTATACTTGAATATCAAATTATTAGGAACTTTTTTGTATTATAAGGAAGTATATCTTAATACTTGCTATGGAAAATCTAGCATTTAACATCTCTCTCTTGTTATACTTCCGGTTTCTGCTTAATGATAACCCGATCGTTAGGAGATAATGGTCATGCGTACTACTATCTTAGTAGGACCGGAAAAAAGTTATTAAATTTATGAAAATCATTGTACTGTTGAGTGATCTTTTAACAAAATTATTGTGCAATTGTGACCATTAATTGTAAATCTGATATATTGATTTTTGTATCTGTGGAGGGACCCTGGATATGAAGCGAAGAGGAGAGAATTGTTACATATTAACTTGTAATAATGTATCTCTAGAGTATGAGAAAAGGTATGTCTTATTCTAACTCATTTAATGTGCTCTTTTTTTTTCGAGTTATGTTTTAGAAATAAGAACCCTTTTACCCCGAAGTTGATTGTTCGAGGATGAACCTTATTTATCCCCCTTTCCCCCTTAGTTGAAGATGATTGTTCGAGGAATTAGTATGGGCATTGTAGCCCCCTTTGGGATCATGGCGCTGGTTTTGTTCAATTGTTTTTTACCGTTATTACTTGCTTTATGCTTAAAGTTGGTGAATTTAGTTAATTATTGGTATTTGTGTGATTTCTTGGCCTAATATGCATCTAAGTGATTGTTTTTAGGGCTTTAATTGTTTGATCCATGGTTAAGTGGTTGTTTTCAAAAATTTAATTGCTTGATCTATCTATTTAATCTGCAACTTTTTCATGTTCTTTTCAATCCTTAAAACAACATTCCTAAAATGCAAAATCTATGGATTCGTAACTGGAATTTATTTCCCAGCAGGATTCTTGACAGATTATAAATATCAGAGCTCACACAAAAATATACTAATTCCTACCTGTAAGGAATAACTGTTAGTTGATAATAGAAACACATTCCTAGGTAGGCATTAAACTCTAAGGTCAATGACATTGAAAAAACACGGGGTCAAAGATCACTTGTAGCTCAATAGGCTAAAGCACCTCTTCAGTAAGCAGATGGTCTTGCATTTGACTCTCAAGTCTCAAGTCTCAACGTGAGCATTTACTCTCTTTTTTTCCACTAGTGAACTTAGCCTCCTTACAACCATCCTTTAATTGAAATTGTTGCTGAATTTTCAAAATCTCCACTATAACACAAACTTATACAACTCAATGTCAAACGCACAAATTCAGACAAAGTAGAATCTCAACACAAACAGACCAAATTGGATTCAAAAACTAAAGCCAAACAAGACCTTAAGAGTGAGCTTAGTTGAACAAACACATCAATCATAAAAATAAAACTCAAACAAATATTGGAGGGCAGCAAAGATATTCTTTGCACAAAGATCAGAATTCTTATAAAGCTATAGAACAGGATACAAATAAATTTGCATTCACATGACTCCTGTACAAACAAGTAGTGAATAGAAGATAATTCCGTGGCAGGGCAACAGGAAATAAAATCAATGCAATTAAATTAATGATGTCTCGTAAGTTGTAACAACAACACAACAGGTAGTGCAGCAAGCGGCGCACACTGGCAGTTGTTGCTGCAGCTCTGCAGACAGCAGCTATGAGTGGCTCCCACAGCCGGCGACGTGCCCCACATTGGTCCCACTTACCCGACCCTTAAAACTTTAACTTGGAACACCTCCAGACCTAACACGACCCTTAGAACTTTCAAAAACAGGTAGTTCTTTATCCCCAAAACAGACAAACAGTGCAGCAAATTAAAACAAGTTTAGATTTTAGGTTTCTTATTTTCAGAAATGTTATACTGATTTTTTTACAAGGACAACTTTACACCATAAATAACTTCTCTATTGGCCCCAACTCCTTATCTTGATTTGTGACTCACCCAACTTTTGGTGGTTGTTTCGAGCAGTTTGCTTTTTAATTCTAGTTCAGAAGAGAAAAAGCCATATTCAAGCACCAAAGAATCTGATGCATTGAAGAAAGGGTGTGTAACCCAACCCAAGTTTTGGTGGTTGTTTCGAGCAGTTTGCTTTTTAATTAAATTGAACTATAATCTTATGTTTACTATTACAGGAGTATAAATGAAGCTCTCATAATGCGAACCGAGGTGCAAAAACAGCTGCATGAACAACTTAAGGTTGGTTTAGTTTCTCATGAACACTAGAAAAATTGAGCCATAGAGACTTAGAGTGCATTGGTAATAGTACACAAGCCTATGTACTTTGCTCTGACTTTCTTGTGCATACAGGTGCAGCAAGCACTTCAGGTATGCATAGAAGAACACGCACAACCCTTGTCATCAGTTACTAGTGAAGAGGCAGAAAACACACACTCTCTCTCTGATCTCAGTCCTGGTTCACCACTGCTGAATCCAAAACAGATTCCTCATCTACATTGCCATTAAACCACACAAATGAGTGGTATCAATTTGAAGATTACAAGTGATGGAACTCTTTATCTTTTGTTACACTAGTTTTGACACTTAATTGTAACTCGGTCAATATATACATTGTATTTGTATGAATAACATGAATTGCAATGAAAAGTGATGCTTATATATATATATATATAATTGTTTTTGGATCATTTAGGACAAAATTTTTTTTTATTTTTTTTATTTTTTTTGGGTCACAAGGGCTGCAGTCAGGGCAAAAACCGCAGCCCTTGGTGGGTCAAGGGCTGCGGTTAAGGGCAAAAACCGCAGTCCTTAACTCACCAAGGGCTGCGGTTTTGACCCCTAACCACAGCCCTTAATCCACCAAGGGCTGCGGTTTTTTCCTTGACCGCAGCCCTTCCTAAATTCCAAGGGCTGCTAGTCCAATGGCTGCGGTCAAAAACCGCAGCCCTTGGGCCCTTTTTGACCGCAGCCCTTGGGCTTTTTTCCTCTAGTGGTGCACTTTAGAATTCCCAAGTTCAGTTTATTACAGATAGATAAAGGCATAACAGATAGAATAGCTCCTAATCACATAAACCCTTATCTATAAATAATGCACCAACATGACAAGGGATGAAAAAACTACCAGGATCCTTGAGTTTTGGTGGGATTTTATTCTGCAAAACAACGCTGCACTCTTCAGTTAGAGCAACTCTATCTAGGAGTGTTCATTTCGGATATCCGAATATTTCGGATAGGGAAAAATGCGATCCGAAAAATTTCGGATCGGATCATCGGATATCCGAAAACTAAAAAAATTGAAATTTTCTAAGGAAAAGTTTATAAAATATGTCTCAGATTGGATTGGATCATCGGATATTTCGGATATCCGGCCTTGGAAACCAATATTTCGGATCAGATATCCGTAAATATCCGGAAAAAACCAAAAAATTTCCATGTTTCGGATATCCCAAAATAAAAAATTCCGATCCGAAAATTTTCGGATATTCGATCTGAAGTATTCAAAAACTGAAAAAGTGGATCGGATATCCGAAAAATCTGATCGGATCAACCGGATCACGGATTGGATCAGCCGGATATTTATGAACACTCCTAACTCTATCTATACCACCAAAATCATTCTTTTTAGATATCATATCTTTCAGAAACTTGGCATACCTGAGAAATTAAATTAGTGAAAGGAATTGTTAGCTCAAGATTCTTGACCATAGACATACAGAAATGAGGATTTGTGTCTGTCCATTTGCGTCGCACCCTCGATGAACTTGGACGCAAATTGCAAATTTGCGTCGCATACCATTAATAGTCCGATGCAAATAATCTCACTAGAAGAGTAGGAGAAGTACATATGCGTCGGACTTTGAGGACAAATGACGCAAAAACAACTATCTACGTCGCATGTCATTAGGGTCTGACACTGATTACTCCAAGTATCCAAAGCAGCCCAACCACTCACAAACACTATCTGCGTCGGACCAAAGGGTACATGCGACGCAGATAAGTTATCTGCATCGCATGTCCTTAGGATCCGACGCATATGACTCTAAGTATCCAAACTGCAGCCCAAGATCACACTATCTGCGTCGGACCATAGTGCACATGCGACGCAGATGGGCCTCCACCACTATCTGCGTCGGACCCTCGTGCACGTGCGACGCAAATGGGCCTCTATCTGCGTCGGACCTCGTGCATGTGCGATGCAAATGGGCTGGGACTTTAATTCAAAGCCCAAAACTATACGGGGTCAAACGAAACTCTCACACTCTCCTGCGATTGCGAACCGTCGACCTTCACTGAATTAAAGTCCCGTTTGCACTCTCGTCGGTGACCGTCGCTTCTCCGGCAATTCCCGTTTCGCCGGCGACCGTCGCTTCTCCGACAAATTTCGTTTTCGCTCGTCGTCGCTTCTCTCTTTCTTGTTTTTTCGCTCGCTCGCTTCTCTCTCTCGGTTTTACTCGCCGGCAACCGTCGATTCTGTGAGTCATACCGCCGCCGCTGCATACCTTGTCTCACTGCCGTCACAGCTGCACGCATGGTGTCGTCGCCGCCGCCGCTGCTTCAATGTAAGTCATGTTTTTCAATTTCTGTCTTTTTTTTTTCAATTTCTGTCCTTTTTTTTTAATTTCTGTCCTTTTTTTTTTTGAATTTCCCTCTTTTTTTTCTACAACTTAATCAAGGAGTTTATTACTACATTTCAATGTATTGAATCAATTTCTTGCATTTGTTTCTTGAATGCGCACTTTAGAATTATGTGTTTCAATTATGAGTTAGAATTCTTGAATGGTCATTTTAGAATTTCAAAGTTATAAGAATTTATATTATAGTGTCCTATTTACATTGAATTTGTGACATTTAGTAATATGTTGTGTGACTATCCAAACTCATCTCTTTCAATGGTATTGCATTCTCTCACTTTGCCTCTCCTCCAAATTATACGGCAGTTGCCACCTTCAGTCTTGTGCTCCTCGGTTTGCTGGTTCTCTAAGCTCACCTCGTTGTGCTTATGTATTATACCTTTTGCTATTTTCTAATTTATGTTAATTTCACCATTAGTTTGGATTTGTGGATTTGTTTTATTTATCCCCTATAATGTGATTGGAAAAGTATATGTGAATTGTTTGGTTATGTGATTGGGAAAGTATATGTTGAATTATGACCAAACCTATATGGACATACCTTAATGGGGTGGGGAGGGAAATTTAAGGAATGGATTGGTTTGTGCTTTAATTGCAATGTGTGCATCATTGGCCTAGATACCCGTTCGAGGCTTACTCATTAGGATTAAGTCTTGAATAGTCCTCGGTTTGGGACTGTCTTTGAGTTTCTTATCTCACTTAGGATGTGAATGAATGTTTGGTTTTCGATTCTAAGAAAGATCTAGCTCATTTCCCTAAGCGTTCTCTGGGTACATATGTTGATAGTTTACTTACTATCTTCATAGTGTACTTGGAGAACTGTAGAGAAGTGCTGCCGGATTTTTCTTAGAATTGAAAAGCAAACATTCATTCACTAGTGAGATGAGAAACTCAAGGATGGGTTAGATTGGAGTGATAAGGACCCAAATGTTCGTGACTGCATTTGATAAAACACTTTGAATGATGTGATCGATTGTGTTATTTGTTTGTGTCTCTAGTGTATGAATATGGATCGAACCTGGATGTATGGTAATCGGATTTCGGCGATATTTCTACAAGGGGTTGATGAATTTATCAGGGTTGCGTTAGAACGTCAATCGCATAATAGGTCAAAGTTAGTCTTGTGTCCTTATGGTGATTGCAATAACTCTAGTGGATATCGTGATGTGGATCAAATTAAGGATCATTTGATTCGTCGTGGGTTTAACAGGAACTATACTAGGTGGACATGGCATGGAGAGTTTTATGATCATGGTATGAGCTCCACTAGCTTGTGTGATGATTTGAATGTTGATCACATTGATGATGAGGTTGAGGTTGATATCGAAAAAGGAGAGGATAATAATGATAATGATAGGGTAGATGATGAGAATGGTAGGGTGGATGATGAGAATGGTAGGGTGGATGAGATGTTGCACAATTTGGAGGATGAAGGAACCGATCGTCCGAATATGTATGATAATATTTTAAGTGCAGCGGACAAACCTATGTATTCGGGGTGTAAGAATTTCACTAAACTTTTTGGCATCCTTACATTGTTCAATATGCAATCGAAGCATAGTTGGACAGATAAAAGTCTAAGTGAGTTGTTCACTTTTTTACCAGAATTACTACCTGATGGGAATGAAATTCCCAACTCTACCTATGAGGCAAAGAAACTGTTGTGTCCATTAGGTATGGAATATGAGAAGATACATGCATGTCAAAATGATTGTGTGCTGAATCAAAATGAGTACAAGGATTTGGGTGAGTGTCCAAGGTGTGGAGAGTCTTGGTACAAGATAAAGGAGGATGATGAAGGTGTGAGAAAGAAAGAAACTCCGGCGAAGATTCTTTGGTATCTTCCAATCATTTCGAGATTTAGGCGTTTATTTTCGGATAAAAATAATGCAAAATTATTAAGGTGGCATGCGTATGAGAGGATGAAAGATAGGATGCTTAGACATCCGGCCGATTCTCCGCAATGGAGAAATATCGACCGAAAGTTTTCCAGTTTTGGTAAAGAACCTCGAAATCTTAGGCTTGGACTTTGTACAGATGGGATGAACCCATTTGGCACCCTAGGTATCGAGCATAGCACTTGGCCGGTTCCACTGACCATTTATAATCTACCCCCCTGGATATGTATGAAGCGTAAGTTTATTTTGCTATCGCTTCTTATCTCGGGTCCTAAGCAACCCGGAAACGACATAGATGTGTATCTTGACCCACTCATTCAAGATCTGAAATTGTTGTGGGATGAAGGTGTTTAGATGTTCGATGCGCATGCGAAAACTGAATTCACATTACGTGCCATGATATTTTGCACGATTAATGATTTCCCGGCTTATGGGAATTTGTCCGGGTATACAGTTAAAGGAGCAAAGGCAATGCCCTATTTGTGATGAGGATATGATTGATGAGCGGTTACATCATTGTGGGAAGAATGTATACCTGCAATATCGTACATGGCTTCCTTTAGATCATCCATTTCGTAAGAAGAAAAAGTTGTTCAACGGAAAAGTGGAGATGAGAGAAGCCCCTATACCCTTACGTGGAAAACATGTTTCTAGGCGGGTAAAGGATATTGAAACAGTGTTTGGGAAGCCCTTTAAAAGTGTCTCAAAGAACTTATACAAGAAAAGGTCTAAGTTCTGGGACCTCCCATATTGAGAATGTTTAGAAGTCAGACATTGTCTTGATCTAATGCACATTAAGAAAAATGTTTGTGATGCCATTGTCGGCACATTGTTGAATATGCCCGAGAAGACAAATGATGGAGTTAAAGCTAGGAAAGACATGGCTGAAATGGGCAGACCAGAACTAGCACCTCAGGAGCAGGGACAACGCTATTATCTCCCACCAGCTTGCTACACTTTGTCTAAGAAGGAGAAAACGAGTTTTTGTGAGTCTCTGTATAGGTTAAAGGTCCCTGCTGGATACTCGTCAAATTTTTGAAACCTTGTCTCACTGAAGGACTTGAAACTCGTTGGTTTGAAATCTCATGATTGTCATATCTTGATGCAGCATTTATTACTTGTTGCAATACGAGGAATTTTGCCTTTCCTAGTAAGATACACGATAACAAAGCTGTGTTTCTTCTTCAGAACTATCTCTAGCAAGGTGATTGATCCTAACACTCTGGATAACTTGCAAGCTGATGTAATAGAGACGATGTGACGATTTGAAATGTACTTCCCACCATCGTTCTTTGACATCATGCCTCATTTGATAATTCATCTTGTCCGCGAAATTAAACTTTGTGGGCCCGTTTGTATGAGGTATATTTGACCTTTCGAAAGACATATGGGTACTTTGAAGGGAAAAGTGATGAATCCAGCCAGACCAGAAGCAAGTATTGTCCAAAGAACAGTTGCAGAGGAAGTATCTGAATATGTAAGTCAGTATTTAGCATGTGCATAAGCAATTGGATTGCCAAAATCTAGACATGAAGGAAGACTTTATGGTTGTGGTACCATTGGTAAAAAAATATTGTGCCTTGATGGAGAGTTGAAAAGAAAAGCAGAATATTTAGTGTTAGAAAATCTGAAACAAGTTCATCCTTACTTAGATGAGCACATGACTATTCTTAGTGTTCGGTATCCATTGAAGAATAAACATGAGTTGGTGATTGAGCATAATCGTTCGTTCGTTGATTGATTTAAAGAACGAGTTATGAACCAATTATCTGACCCAAAAAAATGATGTATCGAATACGTTGAGATGGTTGGCATATGGGCCAAAGATGCAAGTTCTTTCCTATGAAGGGTATGACATCAATGGTTATTCATTTTACACTAAGCGGCAAGATGACAAATCCACGATGCAAAACAGTGGTGTTACGTTGGGGGCTTTGTCATCAAATTATACAAGTAGAAGGGATAGAACAATTGTTGAGACAATGCAAGATTCTACTTTTCCGATGCAAGGGTGGGTTGATATTCGTCGTGGTTTAAAGAAGGATGAACATGGCTTTTTTACATTAGTCAATTTCAGCCGGTTAGGGCATCATGAAGATAGTTTCATATTGGCATCACAAGCAAAACAAGTTTTCTACATGGTTGACCCTGTCGATTCTAAATGGTTTATTGTCATTGAAGGAAAAAGGAGAATACTTGGAATTGATCATGTTCACGATGAAGAAGAATACGATGCACAATTTAATGAAGTTATTACTTCGTCGGTAGTCATTCCAAGTACATTAGGGGAAGATTTGGACCCAAATTACATTCGTCAAGACCATAATGAGGGATTTTACGTTGTCAAAGAAAAAACTAATTAATAGGTAATTTATGTAATATTATTGCAATTATTATTGTTTATAATCTTCAATTTTATATTTTATGCATTGTTAAAATAATTTTGTAGTACTTCATTTATGAATCTAACATGTCTTTGGTTGTTATTTGTATTTGGTTTCAGGTGTAGTGATGGAAGATGAGATAATGCATGATGCATCAGATGATCGGCAGCCATGTTTTGAGGCCGAGATTACTGATGGAGGTAGTAGGAAGAAAAGAGTGAGTAAGGCTAGAGGTCCTATAAAAGGGATTCGTTCCATACCCGGGGTTCAGAGAGTACTTCAGTGGGATGAGTTGATGCGTCCGATTGGGGAGCCTGTTGGTGCGTACAAGACACATTGCGGTGAAATCAGTAGAAGTAAAGTGTCTATATTGTACGATAGTTGGGATGATGTTCCACTAGGCCTTAAAAATATTTTATGGGAAGATGCTAAAGTAAGTAACCCATGTATTTTAAAAATCATTTTTTTAATTTGATTGAGATCTTGTTTATTAGTTACTAATCGTGTATTATTTTGTATATTGAAGAGATAGTTTGGAATACAAGAGGATGAGAGGAAGAAACGAGATGTGTTGACTACTTGTGATAAGTAGTGGATGGATTTCAAGTCAAATTTGGTGAGTCGATGGATCACAAAAACGAGGAAGGGGCCTAACAATGATAAGCAACCGTATGTGCTCTATCCTTTCATCACGGAAGAGATTTGGAAGCAATTTGTGACAAAGTGTAGCTCTGATGAGTTTAAGGTATATAATATGTACGTTACAATTACATAATATGTTATAATCAATTTTTTATGTTGTGAATATTGACTATTTACTTGTTTTTATATTAGGCTAAAAGTGAAAAAGCAAGAAAGTCTCAGGCTGCCAACATTTTTGGAAAAAAAAGAGTATATCCCTTCATCATCTACATCATCATCTGTTGATTCATCCACATCTTCAGTTTTTTCCTCCTTGCCGGATCGAACTTTGCCATGGCTTCTCGCGAGATCGAAAAAAGATAAGGAAGGAAATCTTTTCTTCCCTAATGAAGAAACACAAAAGATAAAAGAGTCCATTGTAAGCATGTTTCAAATTTTATGATATTTTCTTGTCTTATTATTCGTATTCTACTAATCATATGAATTTTTTTAATTGGACGCAGGATGATTGGAAAAGGAAAGAAAAGGAAGGAGAGTTTGTTCTAGGTCGGATGGATGATGCTTTATCACGTGCCTTACAGAGGAAAGACCGTCCTGGGCGTGTGTTAACAGCTGGGTGTAGCATTGGGATTACATCTGTTTGGGGAGATCCTGATCGGAGTAGTACTGCTCGAAAGGGTAGGGGCATGGATGATGAGATGATGCAGGAGTTCGAGGCTAGAATGAGCCAAAGAGTTAAAGAACAGACGATACAAGAGATGAACTCGAAGATAGATGCAATAGTTCAAGAAAGGTTGATGGCTTTTGCGGCGCAATTAGGTCTTCAAGTACCAAATCAAACAAGGGAAGATGCATCGGTCCGAAGTCCTCACACTCCAGTTGATCCTTGTAGCTGTCACTCGGGGGGCAATGATCCATTTGTGAACTTGGAGGTATAAGTTTATTTTATATCTTCTAAGATTATGATATCATGCTTCTAAAACGCTTAATTAATGACATTGTGCTCTCATTGGATGTTAAGAGTCAAGTTCCATGTCGTTTGGCATTAGCGGATGTCTCGGGGTCGATCATTGTAGCTGAGGGTACCGTTCTTCCACAACTGGGGTCATCATCACATCCTACGACCGTGAAAGTGAGTGTTGATGATTTTTTTCCGGACTACGCAGATGCTTCAGTTCCACTACCTACTCCATACATCGTGAAACTCAGTCAAGCTTAGGGTTCATTCATGGAATAGCCGAAAGAGTTGGTATTTATCGTCTCAGATAATCAGGTGACGTATGTTTAATATCTTGATTTATATACTACGTAAGCTTGATTGATATATGAAATAATCTATATACATATATAGTATGAATTAAAAAGAAGTCAAATTGAATTAGGAACATTTTCCTGAGGAAGGTGCGATGAAGAAGAAGAAGAAAAAAATTGTTGGTAGTGATCTTTGCACCGATGAGTCTGCACATAGGTACATAGATCCTCTTATTAGCATACCACTAGAGGATACAGATGATATTGTCAAGGATATACACCGATTATTTTGCAACCGACCCTCAGATGAGCCTTTTAGTATGCAAGTTATGAAGGGTACCGTCTTCAACTATGATAGTCTCTCGCGACAAGATGTTTTTCAATTTCTTACGGGAGCATGGCTTAATGTATCCATTTTGCAAATATTTATGATGTGAGAATTCTCAAACTCTAAACTAATTAACATTGATATTTATTTTTATTGTTTCTTCTAAGTATAAGTATTTGGAGTGTAGGCATTTGGAAGAGGAGTCTGAATCAGAGGGTACCATTGGTTTCATGTGTCCAAGTATGATTTCAGCGACCATGATACGTAATGAACTAGATGTCGTGATCAACTACATGGCAAGTTCAATGTAAGAGAATCAAAATATGCGTTTCATCCTATGTCCGTATATTCAAAAGTATGTTAGTTAAACTAATCTTTTCTTTGTTTTATCTATATGAACTTGTGGTTATATGAGCATCACATTTTGTTTCATGCCTTAGGGAACATTGGATTCTTCTTGTCATTTGTCTATCTAAGAAAGCGGTATATATATTTGATTCGCTCCAGAGAGAAAGAAAATTAGCTATTAAGATGCTGTTGAATACGTAAGTTCATAGTTATTATACATGTTAATTAATTTATATGCATTTTATGATATTTTAAATAATTTACCAATGTTTATAGTAATTAATTATTACAAAATTTCTATACTTAGTGCATATACAAGTTTCACTCGCCTTGAAGGATTCAATAAAGGAACTAAATTGTCTTGGATAACGATCCCGGTAAAACTCTTATGGTTTTGTATTTGATACACACTTTATAATTCTATTTAGGATTTTATTTCCAATTCTAATATATATCTTAAATTTGGTGTAGTGTGCTCAACAATCGGGAGGAGCGGAATGCGGCTATTTCGTGATGAAAAACATGCTTGAAATCGTCCGCATGCACTATGATTCAGATAATTTACAGGAGTTATATGTATATCGTAAATTCGTTATTTATACTTATACAATTTTCAAGTATATTAACTAATTTAATATATTTCTAGGATTTTCCACCAAGTCATCGGCCCTACTCCGCAACTGAAATCGACGAACTCAGAGAACTTTTTGCAAAATACTTTGTAGAGGTCGTCAAAGCGGCAAACTAACTAGTTAGTATAGGTTGAACACAATTTTGTTGATTGAACCTTGTTGGTTGCCTAATTGTAATTGATTACAATATTGGTTGCTTTGAGATGTACTGGAACAGGTTTTGATTATATATGCAAAATTTTCCCAACGATTTCTTGGGTTGTCCAAATTACAAAGGAGACTCTACAGAATTTTCTGCTCATAATTGTTAATATAATGTTCGTTTAGTTTTGAAGTTTAAGGTTTTGTATATGAAAAAAAAAACAAAAAAGCAAAAAAACCCCAAAAATCATCATTTGCGCCGCACCTTGCTCTATATGCGATGCAAATGAGCTACTATCTGCGTCGCACATTGAGCATCATGCGACATAGATGGTGGTTGGGCTGTTGGCGATGTGGCTGTAGGGCACCACCATCTGCGTCACATGCTGCTCAATGTGCGACGCAGATAGTAGCTCATTTGAGTCGCATGTAGAGCAAGGTGCGACGCAAATGGTGACGCCCTGCATCCACAGCAGCTAGCAGCCCAAGGGTTATTTGCGTCATGTGGTAGTCTGGGTCCGACGCAAATAGTGAGAAATCTGCGTCGCATGCTTGTCCGACGCAGATAATGTATCCTGATTTACGTCGAGAGTTGTGCCGTCGGACCCATGTCCGACACAAATGGGCGCCTCGCATCCGACGCAAATCCTCATTTTTGTACTAGTTACCAAGTTGTACATCCGACGCATCCGACGCGTGGTAGTCTGGGTCCGACGCAAATCCTGTGGGAGAAATGTAGTTGTGGTGTAGGAGAATTAGTAACCTTCTCCTTTTGCTTCCCTTCTTTATCTCCTTTTTCTTGTTCAATTTCAGCTTTTGAGCTATCTTCACCTTCCTTTTCAGTCACTACATCTCCCTTGTCTGGAGGTGGCAAATCATCAGTGGGCATAGGTGGAGCATCATACTGTGTACCGATTCGAAGAGTGATGGCATTAGCAGTTTCTTTGAAAATTGGTTGCCCAGGTAGCTGGCCTGGTTTCCTCTGTGCATTATTTTCGGCCACTTGAGCAAGTTGAGTCTCAGGATGTTTTGTAGTATTTTTCAACTCCTTGATGCTCTCACCATAACTCTGCTTCATAGAAACCATCATTTTCATCAGATCAGACAGAGTAGGCTCATGACAGCTGGCATCCTAAGGAGGTTGCTGCTAATAGCCTTGGTGAGATGGCCTATTGAAACCAGGAGGAAGATTCTGAGGGGCCCCTTGGTAGTATTGTTGTCTAGCGACATGTTGTGGTGGGTTTTGTTGAGGTGGTTGGTAGGAGGCTTGTGGCATAGGTTGAGGGTTTTGAACATTGTTGTTTTCGTATGAAAAATTGGGATGATCCCTCCACCCTAGGTTGAATGTTTTGGAGTATGGGTTATGTGGTCTCTGCTGAAATGCATTCGCATACTCAATTTGACTCGGGTCAGGTTCACAGTAGGAACAATCATGACCAAAGTGGCCTTGAATACCGTACACCTCACAGTAAGAAAAGGTAATAGGTGTCATAGCAGACATTGCATTAATACTCATAGGAGGAGTACTAGGCTGTGAAGATTTCAGTGCATCCATCTTCATCTCAACTGTGCAACCTGGGATGATAGAAGTACATATGCATCAGCATCCAGCCTTTTCTTTATAGCACTCCTTGAAGAACTATGATCATTAGCTGCAAGATTGGCCAGAAAATTATACCATTCATCCACCTCCTTATCTAGGAAAACACCCCCTACATATGAATCAACTGTACTCTTGATATGGGGTTGCAGACCATTCCCTACAATGTTGTTCGCCCTTGTATGTGCTTTCGCATCTGTCAAGTACGATATAAAGAAGGCCATGAGAACTCCAGCGCCTAGGGCTGTTGCAAAACCTCTTCAGAGCTCTTCGAAAGCCAAGCTGAAATGAGCTACACTATAAACCCACATTGTCTGCCACTCTCTTTCTTGTTTTCAAGTCTTTTGAGCTTGAATTGCTTATTCAACTTTCTACCATTCCCAATTCAATGAAGACTTTGTTGTGACAAGAGTCAGATCCAGAGACGACCAGGTGAACAGATAAGAAATGCTACTTTTCTTACTTCCTGGCGTCATGGAAGAAGAATGGAAAAAGCATACCACAGCTCTTGAATTTGAGAGTTAGCTTGCAACCCCTAATCAAACTATGACTTGAATATTATTGTCGTTGAATGGTTAAAGCATTTGAGGTGGTGGAATCTGGAGCAAATAAGTGTGGATAGTTTTCATTTGTTATTTGTTGATTCCTTTTAGTGCACTCTAGTCTAATGATATTGCATCTTCTGTGTAGAAGTTTGCTTCTTGGGTTTCTACAGCTGTGCTTACCTAAGTACATATCCCCCCCCCTTAATCTAATTTAAAGGCTAGGCCATAATGTTTCCAATATGTTGGTTTTCAAATTGCAAGGCTGCTAAGTTTAGAGATTATGATTTCTCTCTCTACCTTGTATTACTGTGAACAATGTATATATATACATCCTAGGAAAGGCAACTAACTCAAGCTATACAAGGAAAGATATATATGCTAATACTACAAATATACACATAATATGCTCTAATACCCCTCAAGTTGGAGCATACGGATCACAAATGCCCAACTTGCAAAGGAGATACAAAAATTATCGCTTGCCGAGAGCCTTGGTGAAGATATCGGCAAGCTGCTCAAGGGTGGACACGTGACAAGGAGCAATGAGACCAGCCTGAATAGCATCACGGACATAATAACAGTCAACCTCAATGTGCTTAGTACGCTCATGAAACACGGGATTTTGAGCAATGTGCAAGGCCGACTTACAATCACAAAACAAGCGCATGGCCTTCGAATGGTGAATTCCAAGACACTCAATCAATGCCTTAAGCCACTTAAGCTCCGAAGTGACATCGGCCATGGAACGGTACTCAGCCTCAGTGGAAGAACGAGACACACTGTGTTGCTTCTTGGTTTTCCAAGAAATTGGAGAACCACCAAGAAACACGAGCCAACCAGTAAGAGAGCACCATGTAAGAGGACAACTAGCCCAATCGAAGTCACACCATCCAGAGAGGGAAAGATCACAATGTGCTGTAAGAAGAATGCCTTGACCTGGACAACCTTTCAAATACTTTACCACACGAAGAGTCGCATCTCAATGATCTTGACGAGGCTGCTGCATGAACTGAGCTAAGATATACACCACAAAAGCCAAATCAGGGCGAGTGAAAGATAGGTAGATAAGACGGCCTACCAAGCGCCGGTATGACTCAGGATCAGAGAGCAGGGGATCCGTAGCAAGAGCCAGAAAATGGTTTTGTTCAATAGGAAAACTAGCTGGTTTAGCACCAAGAAGACCAGCCTCAGTAATGATGTCTAGAGTGTACTTGCGCTGACACAAGAAAATACCCTCTGGACTCCGAGCAACCTCAATACCAAGGAAGTACTTAAGAAAGCCTAAGTCCTTCATATGAAAGCAAGAGCCCAAATATGACTTGAAAGAGATGATAGCAGCAGAATCATTACCTGATATTATCAAATCATCAACATAAACAAGCACCGACAATTGAACGCCACCGCTAATCAGAGTAAAGAAAGAGTAGTTAGAGTAGGAATGAACAAATCCATAAGAGAGCAGAGAAGAAGCTAACTTAGAAAACCAACAACGCGGAGCTTGACGAAGCCCATAGAGAGACTTTTTCAAGGGACAAACCGTCCCAGGTTGTGGTGGAGAGAAGCCCGGGGGAGGCTTCATATTGACCTCCTCATCAAGGTTACCATGAAGAAATGCATTGTGGACATCCATTTGATGAAGTTTCCAGTTCTTAGCAGCAGCAATAGCAAGAAAAGCGCAGACAGTGACCATCTTAGCAACAGGGGCGAAGGTCTAATTATAATCAATGCCTTTAACCTGATGATTGCCAAAGATAACAAGACAAGCTTTGAGACGTTCTACAGTGCCATCAGAATGATACTTGATCTTGTACACCCATTTACTGCCAAGAGTCTTTTTACCAGGGGGGTAAAGACTCCATAACCCAAGTCTCATTATCCTCTAAAGCCCCTATCTCTTTTTGCATGCCTCACGCCAACCAGGGTCCCTCATAGCCTTAGAAAAACTCTGAGGTTCAACACCTTCTGTAACTGCTGCAAGAAAAAGACGGTGTCGCATAGAAAAGTTATCACAATTCACAAAATGTGCTAAAGGATAAGGCGTACCTGAGGAACCAGAAGAGGCAGATGAACGCGAGGATGGACTTATTTTCCGTACAGTATTAGTGACATAATCACGAAGTATGATAGAGGGTTTCTTAGTACGACAACCACGACCCAAAGAGCTCGTAGATTCACTAACAACATCAGTGGAGACGGGGGAAGGACCATCAGCCGCAACGACTACCCCAAAATCCTCAAGAGCTGCACTGGGGCTGCAAGGAGGGTTGGGGGGCACGAGTATCATGGGCAGCAATACCTGTCTCCCCATCTGTGGGACACACAACTTACGGGGGAGTCGGGGTGTCCAAAATAGTCTTAAGATCACCCAAAAAAGTTGTATCAACACTAGAGTCAAAAAGTTCAGGAGCAGGGGAATCAGGATCACAGGTAGCAAATGGGAATGCATTTTCATGAAACTTTACATCACGAGAAATAAAAAATCACCCGTATCAAGATCATATAATTTCCAACCTTTCTTGCCATGAGGATACCCAACAAAGATGCACCTACGACTCCTAGGAGCAAATTCATTTCCTTTTGCTTTTTGGTTGTGAGCAAAGCACAAGCATCCAAAAAGAATCAAAATCAGGAACAGTGCTAAACAACAACTCAAAAGGGGTACGATCATGCAACAAACCCGAGGGAGTACGGTTAATAATGTGAACAGCAGCTAAAACACACTCCCCTAGAAACTAATGAGTAAATGAGCTTGAAACATCAAAGCGCGAGCAACATTAAGAATATGTCGTGTTTGTGCTCAACACGACCATTTTATTGAGGGGTACCAACACACGACGTTTGAAAGAAAATACCACAAGAGGCAAAATAATCCAGCATGCAATTAAACTCAGTCCCATTGTCACTACGCACAATTTTAACATGTGTTTCAAATTGGCGCTCAATCATAGCAAAGAACAAAAAGCTTTATAAACTTCAGTTTTGTCACGCAACAAGTACACCCAAACAGCTCTAGAAAAATCATCCACCACAGTAAAAAAAATAAACAACATCACAAGAAGAAGGGGTGGAGTAAGGACCCCATAAGTCACAATGAATCAATTCAAACTTTTGACTGGCATTATTATCACTAGTAGGAAAACTATCTTGAGTCTGTTTTGCTTGAGGACAAACAACAAAAGCCTTATTTAACTTTTTCCTACTACTACTAGAACGAATTGCAGGAATTAACTTGACGACACGGTCCGAAGGATGCCCCAATCGACGATGCCATAACTCAAACTCCGTTAAACCAGGAACTGTCACAACTTGCACTATAGGAAGACTACGGAAAAAAATAAAGTCCATCACGACGCTCACCGGCTCCAATCAGGTTCCCCGAACGTTGGTCCTGTATAGCACATAAAGAGTCAGTGAATCGGATAAAACATTGAGAGTCATCAATAACTTGCGACAGTGAGATTAAATTACAAGTAAGTTGGGGAACATAGAGAACATGATGAAGTAAAAGTCCACCGGGAAGAGTCACAGTTCCTGCTAAGTTAGCCACAACATGATGGCCATTCGGGAGTCCAACGGGGCAATCAGATATAGTTCGTACATGTGAAAAACAAGACCGAGCACCAGAGACATGATGCGAAGCCCCGGTGTCTAATATCCAAGACAAAGAAGTATTCTCACTCGTCATACGTTCATTGGAATGGGTCTCATTATTAATCTGATTTAGAAGAACTTGAACCTGGGCAGGAGTAAGATCAGTGAGGGGAGTGCCCCCACCACCCGAGGTAGAAGTCCCGACGTCCACGATAGCATGCGCACGCACACCCGGCTTCGGACCTCCTGCAGCGACAGAAGATGAAGTAGCAGCAGTCGAGGCCTCGGCAGACCCAGCAGTAGACGAACTAAGCTTTCCAGACCCAAATTTCTCAACATACCAAGGAGCTGGTCCATGAAGTTTAAAACAGTGTTCACGATCATGTCCCTTACGCTTACAGTAAGTGCAGGTAAGTTTTGATTTATCAAAACATCGGGGTTCAGTTTGCAAGGCAAAGGCATGAACATCATCTTTCACAACCTTCCCGCGAGCAATAGCACGAGAGTTTTCTTCTTGAATCAAAGTGTGGTATGCACGAGTGAGATTAATAGGAGGCATTTGAGACAACAAATTCGAACGTACCGTGTATTAGAGATTAATCTAGAAAAATCTAGATGTGTGTAATGAAAAATATAGTTTATGTAGTTTAGAAAAATCTTGCATTAAGTAGAAAAATCAAGTGATGATGTATCTAGAAATATCTTGTAAAGAATCAAAGATATGTAATATTAGACAAGTGTAGAGAAATCTAGAAACTAGGATACAACACTATAAATAGGTTGTATGTGCATGAGTTGAAGGTGAGCTAATCAAGAGAGCTCACACAAAATATTTGAATGGTAGGAACAAGAGTTCTACCAAAGAGATAAGTGAGAGATATGGGCTCTCGCAAATATAGTTGTACAATTCATATTAATGTTATTAATGAAAATGCAATTTTGTTATATTATGAAGGGTCCATCAAAACTTCCGCGTGCGCCCCAAATTTCTATCATGCCGTAGAGATCATCATCAAGCCCAATTAAAAATTGATGAATTCGTTCTTCATCACGATCAGCGGTAATTTTGGAAACAATATCACATGTGCACTTTCCACAACTACAAGAGGGAAGAGGTTTCAATCGATTAAGTTCATCATTGAGACCCGTAAGTCGATTAAAATAGTCCTCCACATACATGGTTTTAGACTGTTTGCAGTCCACAATGGTGGCACGATGTTGTTGTAGAGGAGGTCCGTTAGCAACACAGAGTCGTTGCTCCAAATAATCCCACAGACCCTTAGCCTCCTCATGGAATGGAATAGAGGCCGCGAGATTGGTTCCATGCTCCGAAGTATCCATGAAACAATCATGGAGTTAACTGTTTCCAAGTCAAGGAGTTTCTTCGAATCAGTCGGCTTCGAGATCGTCCCATCTACGAACCCGAATTTACGCCACGCTTTGAGAGACAAGGTTATGGCCCGAGTCCACGCCACATAGTTATCCCCTTTGAGGAGAATATGTGAAATTAAATTTCCGGGTTGATCGTCGGAACCAAGGTAAAAAGGACAAGAAAAATCAATTTTGTCGTCAGTCTTACCGTCGCCTGTCATGAGAAAGAAGCAACAAGTCCACACTGGTGGTGCTGCAAGTCACGATATTGACAGGGAGAAGAAAACAAACGATTGTTATTTAGGTTTAGGCTCCGATACCATGACAAGTTTAGGGATTATGATTTCTCTCTTTACCTTGTAATACTGTGAACAATGTATATATATACATCCTAGAAAAGGCAACTAACTCAAGCTATACAAGGAAAGATATATATGCTAATAATACAAATATACACATAATATGCTCCAATAAAGGCCTCTCACTAATATCGACAAGGTTACTTATTAATGCAGTAGTTTAGATTTTCTCTATTTTTCTTAATACTTGCAACACTTGAAAATGGCACATAAACTAAGTAGGAGGATAGAGAGTAAAACATGGTATAGATTTATCATACACCCGGGTGTACCGTGAGCATGGTACACCCACGGCTATTTTTTTTACTCATTGCTCATTTGAACTCATTAAATGAGTAAAATATACTAAAAAAGAAGAGTTTTAAATTAGCAAATGAGCAAAATTAGTCTTGGGTGTACCATGCACATGGTACACTCGGATGTATGATAAATGAACTTGTAATTATAATAAAGTAAGAATTTCTTTATATAAGATTCTACCCTAAAAAGAATCATGTAAATATTATAAAACGTTAAAAAAACAGAAGTTAGTTGCAAGTATTAAGAAATGAGTTTCATGCCTAAATTGGTATGGACTATGGAAAGACTTTCTTTTGGCTAAGTGTGTGACCAGTCTTCATATAAAGTAAATTATTGTATTTTGAGGTTGGGCTTGCTTGTTACCGGTAATTGTTGTGCTTAATTATGTCCCCGATTGGGGTTATAATTAATATAATAGGGGTTACTTGTATTATTTTGAGTTACTTATAATTTTTCAGAGTTACTTGTATAAATTAAGGAGTTATTCAATATCTTAATATAATTAGTCTGTCTTTTATGCACACGACTTCACAGTTATTAACCGTGTGAGCCGCACAGAAAACCTGTTACTTTTTCGACCCTTTGTCAGTCGTCAGTACCCATCCAAGATTCGCAATCTTTTTTGTTAGACGCACTCTCTCATGTTGGTTCCTTACTTCACCAAAGAAACTCGAATCCTAAAAGGGTTAAGCAGAAGTTTGAAAATTCATTGAAGGTGCGTGGAACACGGGAAGTTAGAAGGAAATGGTGCTTTCGTATCCAACTTTTTACTCTGTCGTTTCTGCTTTCATTCTCACCCCTCTTTTACACATAAATACCCATCATGAAATCATATAGATGAAGCAACAAATTCAACTCCTGCACGATCAAATAAGCAGACTATTCTAAAGTATTCTATTAAACACCAAACTCAGTAAGTTTTATCCTCTTCTAACTCCATAGATGTACATTTTTTTTGGGTTTTTTTTTCCTTGTTAAGTTCAAGTTGCTTACATCAAAAGTGGTGCTGATTTTCTGTATATGATTTTTTCTAATTTTGAGAAACTCTACAACTTTTTAGTGGTAAATTAGTTGAATGTTGGTTTTGAGTTTTGACGAGCTATAACATATTCCTAGCTGATAAAATAATGAGGGATCTTGGGAAGAAACTTATGGGGGAAAATAAGGAGAAAGTGTTGGCGTCTTATCGTGAACAGGGGCATTTTGGTATTTTCGCACAAAAAGATAAAAACTGATCTTGGTACCAACTTATACCAAAGTTGAGTAAAATTGGTATCAATACTAAAATAACTCTTACTTTGGTGCCAAACTTTGAGCTTTGGTACCAGTTATACTTACTTTGGTATCAACTTTGAGCTTTGGTACCACTGATACCAAAGTAATACTTTGGTACCGCCGAATACCAAAATTTTAGCCTCTCGAGCTTTGGTACCAGAGTTTACTTTGGTACCTCCAGATACCAAAATGAGAGGCCTATCCGGCCTCGAAAATTAGGGGGGTTGGAATTTGACAGGAGCATAGCCTAGATGACTTCTCTAGTTTATGCACTAAGCTGCTATCAACTAGTTTTGAAGTTTATATTTCTAGGGATAATTTGAGGATCAAGTAATATATTCAAGAAACTAGGATCAAGTGTCTTGGTACACTGCACTTGAGAAAGTGATGGGAGTTCGAGTGGTTAAAACGTTCCCTGGCAGTTTCCTCAAATTGTTGCATTTACAGAGTCCCTGAAATTCTTCGCAAGGTAAACGAGGATGCTTATCGGTCTTTGCTTGTTTCAATCTGTCCTTTCTACTATAACGATCCAAGACTAGTTGGGATGCAACAACAGAAATTGAGGTACTTGCAATCTTTTCTTGGACGATCCACTTCTTATAACTTAGATTATTACACTCAAGTTATAAGAGGATGGGAAAATCTTGCCCGTCATTGTTTTGAACCTATAAACTTACCCAGTGAACATTTCATTGAGATGGTGCTTCTTGATGCTACATTCATCATTAAGCTCTTATTGAGGGGTTGTTTTCATCAATTTATAGATGCAAAAGACCGTGTTTTTAACAAACGAAGGATGATCTTAGAAGTTACTCGCGATATAAGGCTAGAAGAAAACCAATTAACAATTTTCATTCTTAAGGGTCTTTATGATCTAGTCTTTGAGCCCTCATCCCAATATAAGCATCTTTCTTTCCTTGATATTACCTATAGATTCTTCATGGTAAAGAATGAAGATATTCCTTCTAGGATAGCAAGTGCAGATATAAGACATATGGTTGATTTCTTAAGGGTATGTTACTTGTTTTCTGCCCTCCGGGCTGAATTGCCTACTATACCAACAAAAAGTTTGAGTTTACTTCAAGTGTAACTGAGTTAAGTGAAGCTGGAGTCAAATTTGTAGCGGGTAGAAGTGAGAATTTGCTCGATGTAAGATTTGTGAAAGGGGTTTTTGGATATTCCGAGGTTTGTGGGGACTGATGATACAAAATCGTTGTTCCGTAACATTATGGTGTTCGAGCAGTGTGACTATTACTTTGATTCGGACATCATTGACTACTTTGCGTTCTTAGATAGTCTGATCAATACCCCAAAGGATGTAACCATACTTGTTCAATTAAAGTGGAGTGAACGAGAACTGGCTAGGGAATAACGAAGAAGTGGCGGATCTCTTCTGCAAGTTGTTCCAGCAGACGAGACTAAAAGGTTCAAATTTCTATTACTCCAGTATATGTAAGGATCTTAATGCATATGCTATCCTTGCAATCGATGGAAGGCCATACTTAAGCATGACTATTTTAACCATCCATGGGCAGCTATATCCTTGCAATCGAATTTTCCACATTGGTAGTTATCCTTTATAAGTTTCATAGTTATCCTCATGACTTCATCTCTTCCCGTGAGAGACGCCGAAGAGAACCACGCTTATTTTCTTTAAAATTTCCTTGGTTTTTCCTTCCTTGGAATTTTTGTGTAATATGGATTATGAATTTGCAAGCCTATTGATCAGCAAAGTATTATTCCTAAGCTCATTTGCTGTATATTCCAATAGTTGAGGTATTTTCCTTCCTAATTTTTAGTATGTACTGTACTTACATCTCCAGTTAGCTCAAAATCAAAACAATTTGACGATCAGGATATAATCTACTAACCAAGTTGACGTTTTCATGTTCATTTTGTTTCAATTGCCGTTATTTTTTTTTTAAGTTTTCTTGGAGAAATTAATGAAAACTTTACGATAAACATCCCAAATTTGTTATATTTATAATTAATCGGTCCCACGATAAAGAGGATTATTATCCGTCATTCTAAAATTACTGTTAGATTTAGGTTACGATAATGATAATCCAAATTGTATTAAAAAGCCTACCAATATAAGAATAAATAAGTGTTAGCCTAGTAGAATATTTACATAATATTCTACTGATCTTGTAATCTTAGTAATCTTGTATTTTAGGTATATTGGTTGCATAGTGCCATAATTACAGCCATGCATGCCTATTGTTAGTTTTGTATATTAACATATTATACAACCAATATACCTAAAATTCAAGATTACTAAGATTACAAGATTAGTAGAATGTTTTGTATATTAACAGTATACAATGCTTTCTTCAACATAATTAATTTGTGTTGGGTTTAGTTGGAGATGGTGAAGCAAGCAGGGAAGAAGAAGAAGAAGCGAGCGAAGGAGAGCTGCTGACCCAGCAGCCCGGGAGGGCAGCAGGAGGCCCGGACGGGCTGGAGCAGGCGGCCCGGGAAGGCGGTAGTAGGGCCCGGGCGGGCAGCGGAATGATTGGCCCTGGCATGCGGCTATCAAGCCGGGCGGGTGCCTAAGCACTACTCGATTCCCGCTCGTTGAGGCGGAAGTTAGTTGATGTCTGCCCCGGGCGGGCGGGCTATCGGCCCGGTCGGGCGGCTGGGTCCGGGCTGGCGATTCTTCGAGCCCCCCCGGGCAGTCCAGTTTGCACGTGGTTTTTTACGATTAAGATTTAATCATGGCCCTTGGATTGCTTTTAGCCCTATGGGTATAAATACCCTATTTTCTAGTTATAGAGAGTGTAGCACACATATCTCATTGTTCAAACTTGGAGCCTCATCTTTTCTAGGGTTTTTGGAGAGAGAGTGAGTTTGGGAGAGATTGTATGTTCACCATTGATTCTCCATTGTTTTCCATAGTGCAAGTTTGTGGGTTTTTCTCCCGGAGCTCGGGTTTCCCACGTTAATCTTGGTGTGTTCTTTCTAGTTTTCATTCCTCTTTGCATTACTTGTTTGTTGTTTCAATTTCACAATTCTTCTTGATTATTGTTGATTATTGCACAATCTAGTTAACACTTAGTTCTAAATCACAAAATTGGTATCAGAGCTAAGGTTTTAACTTGGGGGAAAGTGATTTAGTGTTGTTTTGGTAAACTAAAATTTTTTGTGGTTGAAAAATTAAAGTTTGGATTTTTTGGTGTAGAAAAATCAAATTTTGGATTTTTTGGGTAAACTTAACAATGGAAGAAGGGAAATTGAGGATTGAGAGGTTTGATGGTAAAGATTTCGGATTTTGGAAAATGCAAATGGAGGATCTTTTGTATCAAAAGAATCTTTACTTACCTCTTGAGGGAAAGAGACCAAGTGGTATACTTGAGGATGAATGGAAAGTTCTTGACAGGAAAGGACTTGAAGTTGTGAGATTGCCATTAGCCCGGAGTGTGGCTTTCAATGTCAAGGATGCTAAAACAACGGCGGGTTTGATGAAAACTTTGTCAAGTATGTATGAGAAACCATCGGCTATCAACAAAGTATGCTTGATGTGTCGTTTGTTTGACATGGAGATGGTTGATGGTAGTTCATCAGCCGAACACATTAATGAGATCAATTCGATTCTGGGTCAATTATCTTCGGTGGATATCAAATTTGAGGATGAAGTGAAGGCATTGATTTTGTTGTCTTCTTAACCCTTGTCATGGGAAACTATGGTGACCATCATTAGCAACTCCTCCGACGAAGAGAAGTTGAAGTACGATGATGTAATGGACTTGATTTTGAGTTAGAGCATTCGAAGAAGAGAGTCCGGTGAATCACTGGGTGGTGCTTATAGTAGTGAAAGTAGGGGGAGAAGGAATCAACAAAAGGGAAATGCAAGTCATGGAAGATCGAAGTCAAGAGAGCATGGTAAACCGAATGGGGGAGCTCATGCGGTGTGTTGGGGTTATGGTGATGAAGGGTATTTGAAGAGAGATTGTCCAAAGAGAGTGAATGGGAAAGGGAAGAAGAAGGTTCAAGATAGTGATGAAGAAGATGATGCATCAACTAACTTGATTTCGGAGTACGATTCCGATGTTTTGATGGTAAGCATGGATGATCCGGAAGAGTTGGTTGGGTGCTCGGGATCATGGGTCTTGGATTCAGGTTCTTCTCACCATTCCTCACCATGCAAGGATTTGTTTCGGAACTTCAAATCCCGAAAGCTTGAAAAGTCTATCTTGCGGATGGCAAGGTAGTGGAAGTCATGAGGAAAGGTGATGTGAGTTTGAAACTCACTCATGGCGGCTCGTTGGAGTTGAAAGATGTCAAGTTCATCCCAAGGTTGAAGAAAAGCTTGATATTGGTGACCCATCTTGCTAAATCGGGTCACAAGGTTATGTTTGATGGTGGTACATGGAAGCTTGTCAAGGGAGTTATGGTCATAGCTCGGGGGACAAGATGTGGAACTCTTTGCACCATGGGGAGCACAAGAAAGGGGCCCGAAATTGGGGTGGGAACTTCATGTAAGGTGTCGTTCGGTCGAAAACCTAACAATAGTGGGCCAAGGGATAAAATCGTGGTGAAGCGGTATTCCGGTGGCAAATTGACTGGTAAACGCACAAGGTGAAGGGCGGCGCACAAGCAAGTTGTACCGGAAATCTAAGTGGAGCAAAGGGTGTTTTGTTCGGGTGGGAGCAATATGAGTTTGCTTTTAGAACAATGAGAAGCTTCTTTGGCTTAGGTGATGATTGTTTGTTGGGGTTAGTTTGGACCTCAATGGTCTTCCTTTGTTGGAGAGGAAGTGGTTAATCTTCCTTGGTTGTAGAGGAAGGGGTCTTCATTTGGTTGTTGTGTCTCTTAGATGAAATGACCTCCGGGATTAGGAGGGTGTGTAGGTTTGTGTAGGGATGTTACAATGATTTAGAGGTGTTGTTGTTGAGAATCAAAGTCGGTGTTGACTTTGATTTCTTTGTATTGGAGTTGGTGCAAACTTTAATGTCATTTCCTTGGTGTAGAGGAGACGTGTTTTATCATGGGATGCTTAGTCTAGGTGGGAGCATGGTGATAATGCTCGGGTTTGCATCTACGTGGGAGCATGACCGTGATAGGTTTGGAGAGATGTTGGATCGGGGTTGGTTGAGACCTCGATGTCATTTCCTTTGGTGAAAAGGAAGCGGGGTTAGCTATGGCCAATGTATGGAGAAGTTCATGGTGATGATATTGGGTATTTATGGTAGGATGTTCTCTTGCTTAACCCGATCTCCAGGTGGGAGATTGCTGGGTTTAGTTGGAGATGGTGAATCAAGTAGGGAAGAAGAAGAAGAAGCGAGCGAAGGAGAGCTGGCTGCCCAGGCCAGCGGGCGGGAGGTGTAGGCTCGGGCGGGGCCGGGAGCGGGCGGCCGGGCGGGCAGCGGTAAGTTGGCTCGGGCGGGCGCCTAAGCACTGCTGATTCTGCTCGTCGAGGCAGGAAGTTGGTTGATGTCTGCCCCGGGCAGGCGGGCGGGCTTTCGGCCCGGGCGGGCTCCTGGGCCTGGGCGGGCGATTCTTCGAACCCGCCGGGTTGTCCAGTTTGCACGTGGTTTTTTGCGATTAAGATTTAATCGTGGCCCTTGGATTGCTTTTAGTCCTATGAATATAAATACCCTATTTTCTGGTTTTAAAGAGTGTAGCACACATATCTCATTGTTCAAACTTGGAGCCTCATCTTTTCTAGGGTTTTAGGAGAGAGAGTGAGTTTGGGAGAGATTGTATGTTCACCATTGATTCTCCATTGTTTCTATAGTGCAAGTTTGTGGGTTTTTCTCCCGAAGCTCGAGTTTCCCACGTTAATCTTGGTGTGTTATTTCTTGTTTTCATTCCTCTTTGCATTACTTATTTGTTGTTTAAATTTCACAATTCTTCTTGATTATTGTTGATTATTGCACAATCTAGTTAACACTTATTTCTAAATCACAATTTGGCATTTCTTATAGATATTGAAACTATAATGAATTGAACTGATGATATTGTGCCATTACTAATTATTTAATTAATATATGATTTGGAAAACAGAATGGCAGCTGAAACTGAAACCAAGATTGTGGAAACTTCAATACAACACAAGCTTAGTTGGTTGCCTAAATCTAAAGGTAAGGATTACCGTCTTTATAAGGTACCTGAACACCTTCGCAAGGTAAATAGAGAATGTTATGAGCCCTCAGTTGTTTCAATTGGTCCGATTTACTACAAAAAAAAGTCCTTAAAATGTTCACAAGAGTTAAAATTGAGGCACCTCGAAAGGTTTCTTGAACTTGGAGATTGGATACATGGAGATAGAGCTTACAGCTTAGGCGATTTTATTGCTTTTCTGAAGAGGTGGGAGGGCGAGGCTCGTTCGTTCTATGAAGATAATATAAGTCTTTCGAGCAACGAGTTCGTCGAGATGATGATGGTCGATGCTGCATTCATCATCTACTATATGATATTGCGTAATCCTGATAATTTTCCACATAGAGAAGATCCTATGCATAAAATGACGGCATGGGGAGGGAAAGTGGTACAAGATTTGTTTCTTGCAGACAACCAACTCCCTTTTTCTCTTCTCAATGAATTATACCTCATGGCATTTGGTAATGATTACACTCATATCTCCTTCAGAGACCTTATTTGCAATTTCATAGGTTACAAATGTCTTCCTGGATGTGCGGCTGCACGTACAGTAGGTGAAGTATGGGATGCATTAGATATTAAGGATCTCGTCGATTTTTTGAGAATTTGTTGCTTACCTTCCAAACTTCGTGGCAATGAAACCGAAGAAAGCAATGAGAACATGCAATGTTACTCATCAGTCAAACATAGTCATGACCAAACCGCCAGAGACGATGAAGAGAGATTTTGCAATGAGAATAAGCTATGTTGCTTACCTCTCAAACGTAGCCATGACCAAAACAAAGCAAACAAAGAAAAGAAACTCTGTTGCTTGCCTTTCAAACATAGTCATGACAAAATCTCGAAAAACAATGAAGAAAGACGGCCTTGGTGCTTACATCTCAAACGTAGTCATGATCAAAATCCGGAAAACAATGAATTAAAGATATGTTGCTTACCTCTTACAAGCAAGGGCCGAAACCTTAAGGATGACGAAGAGTTTCAAGTTCCTCCAACCGTGAAAGTGCTTAAGGCCACCGGAGTAAAATTTCACGCAACATCCAATCAGAATTTACTAGATATCAAATTTACGAACGGGGTATTAGAGATTCCCACATTAACATTTGAAGACACCACAGAAGCTATTCTTCGCAGCCTCATATTTTCTGAACAATGCCACCACTATGAAGATTCATATTTTACTGATTATGTAATCTTCCTCGATGCATTGATCGATACTCCAGAAGATGTACAAGTACTAGTTCAAAATAGAATCATCAAGAATTGGCTTGGTAGTGATGACGAGGTGGCAAATATCATAAACAGAATCACTAGAGACATTATGTTATGCACTCCTAATTTTTACTATTCTCAAGTTAGTCGGGATTTGCATGCGCATATTACCACCAGGTGGAATAAATGGCGGGCCATATTGAAGAGAGACTACTTCAATCATCCTTGGTCAACCCTTTCTGTGGTCTATTTGGTGGTTCTTCTTGTTCTTACTGTGTTACAGGTTTATACTGGTTTTAAAGGATAGCTGTTATTGTACTATTTTTATAGATGGAAATGATTAATTGTTAGTGTACTTTACTTTCTTATCCCTCGACAACAATAAATTTATGTGTAATTCTGAAAAGAAAGTCTCATTGAAATATATATATATATATATATATATATATATATATATATATATATATATATATATATATATATATATATATATATATATATATATATATATATATATCCATTACTGAAGAGCATGTTCATTATTTTTTGGTCATCAACATGTATGGTGGATGAGATTCGAACCTATGACCTATCTCGATGGCTCCAATACCATGTCAAAGGACCAACTCAACCAAAAGGTTAACCTGATGTTAGAGTCCCAATATTGGCTTTATATATTTATATTCTATCACTAGGACTTATTATGATGGTGTCAGTATATAAAAAGGCAAGCTAAGATATTTTGTATCCACGTTATTAGTAGTTTTAATAGTTGCTTATTTGTTGGATTGTTAGTTTCGTTCGATTAACTTTTTATCTCTATTTAAGGCTAATCATAATCAATTTATGAATTGGATTGCACAAAAACAAGTTTTTCTTTCCTACTCTCATATGTATTATAATTTTAACACAAGTAGCCTGCACTTTATCAGAAAGTCAATGCATTTCCATTAGAAAATGAAAATGGTTATTTCTAATTCACAAACTAAAGTAAAATCATACGTCTAAAAAATTACGTAGATCATCCCCCACCATTTTATTGTGTACAATGTGTGTACAATGTTTTCTTCAACATGGTTAATTTGGCATTTTCTATAGATGTAACTCATAATGATCTAGAGATGTAGGAAAATTCCAAATGGTAAGAATTTGCAGTGATAGATTCAACTCTCTTTTTCCCCACTGTTAGACCTCATTTTTCCTAATTTACCCAAAAGTAGCATTAATGAGGCTTAAATGTTAATTTCATGTTTAGTTTTAGTACTTCTATTAAGTTTTGTTTAACTCCTACTAACTATGGTTTATTTAGGATTAGACTCCTAACAACCGACAAATTAAATCACAAATTTTTCCAATGACCTCCATAGTTTTGCACTTTATACGAGCCCGTGATGATGCGAGCACTAGTGGAAAAAACATCAAGTGCTCAGGTTAAAAACCATACAAGTGCTCCGTATTTGACCCGTAGCAGACGCCATACGAGCACTTGAGTATTTATCAAGTGCTCCGGTTGAAAAGCGGAGCACTTAGATTTACAAGTGCTCCGGTTGTCTTAAAAACCGGAGCACTTGTGAATTTTATATGTTCAAAATACGTCAAGTGCTCCGGTTAATAAGGGAAAACCGGAGTACTTGATAGTCAAGTGCTCCGGTTTTTCCTAACAACCGGAGCACTTGAATTTTTTCTTTTTTATAAAAAAATATCGCTGCTGCTGATGTACAACAACAAGCATACAGCAGCAAGCTTGGCATTGTTGGAACTGGTAGACAATGGCAATTGGAAAATAACTATAAACATAGTTTTCATCATAGCAACTCATCAAATGCATAAAGCCTAAAGGAAAGGACAATATGGGGCCTTGGGGGAGTCAATCTCTACTTTTATATATTTATTCCCTTAGTGTACGAAAACAGGAAAAAGTAAAAAAAGTTTCACTATTATCGACTAATAACTTGGACAACCATCATCATATCATATTTACCACATGACAAATGTTTCACTATCATACTCACTACATACACAATACCGTTGATGACTTGCTTTCTCCACTTTCCCGAGACTTTCGCCCAATGCACCAAAGATCATGAGCTCCACTTTCCCCAAGAACACCTCCAAGTTCGCTCCACTACAAATTTGCAATAAGCAAGGATCTCTACAAAAAAGATAATTTTTTATGATTCATGAGTGATTCTAAAACGAAGCATACAAGGCACCTGCATATAGCTAAACAAGATGAAATGTGGAAAAAATCTTCACTTCCATATCTTTACAATATGCAAAATTTGTGCCCGACACCAGAATTCCACATTTGCGATATTCATTGCATGTAGTGAAGATATACTGACTGATGAGCTAAGAATTAGATAGATGCTTGAATCTATCTAATTCTATTTTCTTGCTACAATAAAGAAAAGGAAAGCAATAAAACATGTAACAGCAAGAATATTAACTAACCCGACTACAAACCAACATCGAGCCCTTCTGTTTTCTTGCTTCTCAAAACCCGACTTCCAAGAGGATGATCCAACAGGTAAACCTCTGACCAAGGTGGCATTAAAAACTAAAAAACTGAGATGGACAAGTCTGCAGGGAAAAAAAAATAAAAGTTACCCTCACATTCAACACTTCATCCTAAGTACAGCAGAATGAGGTGCATGTCCATAAATGATTAACAAGTCAAGGTGCCATGGAATATTACCATATGCCAGAATGTCTAGCTGCAATCTGATTACATTATATGCTCACATTTTCATGAAGTTTACATTTAGATTATCCATGGATATTGCCGCAGAAGTTACAGTTTTTAGTTTAGTACCACTATGATTAAAGGATCTACAATGTTTTCTATTTGGTGCTTTTAAAAAATCTACCATGTGTCCTCACAAACGAGTCCCATCATTCCTTTGTTTCCTGTTAAAATAAAATCGAATCTCTTTGATAAATTAAAGTTGATTGTCACATACAATAAATAGCTGCAGGATGATTAGTGGAGCATGGAATCAGTGACACTGTTTGATGGCTGTAATAACTCCAAAAAAGTAAAATAGTAAAATAGTCAAAGGACTTAGCTTGCGAAAACGTAGAGGGGATGACAAAACAATATAATGGGTTGATGGGGCCAATAGGAAAAGGAGATGACAGAAGGTAACCTATTCAAAATATCTCGATGAGTAACCGATAGATTCTAGACTGAAGGAAAAAAGAGAGAACATCATTGTTTCGCTGTTGTTCAGGAAATTGCACTTAGATGAGAAAGAATATTTACTTTACCATAAGATTACCAAATGAAATCTCAAAAAGGGAAGGCTAGTGTCCACTAAGTAGGTGAAAAGAAGGCAAGAGAAGACAAATCAAAGACACAAGGCAGCCATCACATGGATTTATGTCATATGCTTCAACCACTTTTGTGCGCAGATTGCTGCAAGGACAAACATAGAGTGATATTGCATTTTTCAACACACATAAAACCACGGTTGTGGGTTTGAAAATTAACGATAAAAACCCTGCTGAAGATGTAGGGGCTTTATGACTTGGAGGAATGACCATGAGATAAATTAGATGAATGATCTCAGTCAATTTTGGAGGAAAAACACAAGACAGAGACTACTCCCACTCAAACAGGATTCATTCTTGACCCTTTTGCAGCCACATTTGCAAGACATTAACCTGTATGGTTCCATAGTACTTCACTATTATGTATACCATGACTTTATATTTCATCTCAAGCTTGAAGGTTGTTATTAAGAGTAGTGTATAAAACTTTAACTCCCTACTAACACCATCTTGAACAATGTTAACCTTATAATTCAGATTAAGACAACAAAAGACGTGCAAGTGGAAAAAGGTCAGTGTACAAGGATAGTGGAAGCAAACTTACTCCACAATCAATGCCTAAGTTACAGCCATAATATTGCATATCAGAAAACATAAAATCAAATTCATCATGAAATAAAATACCCACATTCCAATCACAATAGCACAAACAAAGATTTCAGGCTTAACCATCAATAATAATTGACGTGACTTGCTGACTTACATCCAAGGAAACTGAATCAAGGTAGAGAGAAGACCAAATATTAGAAATCACACAAAAATCTCACCTTGAAGTTCCATTTTGAAAGTCAATATGAGAGGATAAATAGAGCAAACCATCAAAAAAGAGCACACACAATGAACTCATGGAGTGAAGATATTAGAAGTGATTAAAAAAAAGCAGCATAGTTTCAACAAGAAAAAGTTTCAACATCAAAACCAAAACATTAAATAGATAAAAGATTGTCCTTCGTAGGAAATGTCAATCCTTTAAACCACTTAAATTCTCTGATTAGGTATATGACTTGATTTTGAGTACTTTATAAATGATCACATGCATTTCACAACTATTTAATTCTACCACAGGAAGATTACTAAAAAAAGGAGTACAAGACTTACAATACCAATTGGAGAATTGAAGTGGTGACAGAAAACAACCTCTCATTACGTTCAACATAGCTTGACATACCTGTTACGACAGCATCATTTTGAAAGGAAAACAACAGAAATTAACCCTACACATTTACTATGTAAACAACTTTGATCTCTCTTTCTACCAATTACATTTTACTCTCCATAGGTCTAGTTTCATAAAAAAAAGGAGTACATGACTTACAATAAGCATCCTCAATTTTTGACATTCAAGGTCAAATCAACAAAAAGAGAGATAGAATTGGACATTACCACCCAATATAATTCAAGATTAAGAAAGCTTTTCGAAATTCAAGTTTCTCAAGTGCTTCTATAACACCGTTATCCTTGGGTAGATCAACTTTCTCTTCAACCTTAGTCGGGGAGTCAAAGATACACACCCGTCTTATTATTAATCACATCATATAAACAACATATCAAATTCAGTATTCAAAAGCAATGAGGAATGTAGGTGGTAACAAAACAAATTATGATTAATACTAGCGCATCGGATATCACATACCAGTGCAGTCGGAGTTCTTCATCCTTTTATTAGCATTGGATGTATGCCCTAGAAATTCAAGTCTTTCATATGTCAAAAAAAATTAACATGAACAAGCTTACACAGAGAAGGCTATGCAATTCTACATCCAAATGTTAAGTTCAAAATTATCTAAGAATTCAACTTCATAAAAATCTGTTCTAAAACCTAATACCACAATTGCTGTACAAATAAAAAAAATCATTTCAGTTTCATTTACTAGAAGTTTTCAGAAATTGCGTTGTTGCAAAAACAGCTCGTAATGAGTGATTAGAAAGGCATGCGACATGATCTACTATGCTAAATGAAATCAGAACCAACAAAAAGCCCTAATTAAATTGCTAACCTTGAAACAAATTAGAAATTTTAACATGAGCGAAAAAATTGAAGAAACAAACCCTTAAATTAACCTATATTACATTTAATTCCAGCTGTCAATCTAAAAACTTTGAGATCTAGAAAAAAAAGCAAAGAATCAAACAAAAAACCCTAAAATTCGACAATGAAGAAAGGATGAAAAGTGCAATATATACCTCAGTAGCTAATTCGTCGAGGAGCTTTATTAGGGTTTTTCTGTGTTGAGCTTTATTAAAATCTCATCTTGCATCAATGGCGTTGACCTCCGAAATAAGGAGCATTTATCGAAAAATTCGTAAGAAGTGAAGAAGATAATGGAAGAGATGGATAAAGACAGCGACAGATTCTTGGATCTGTAAGAATTCTCTGAGTTTCACGCCATTGTTGATGTCGTTGGTGTTGTTAGAATGGGAGGTGGTTGAGTTGGGTTTTTGGGTGGAGTGGTCGACATTTGAGAAGGATAGAAAACGGGGTGAGGAGGGAGCAGTTGAAGTATTGAAGAAACCTGAGAGGACGACGGAAGCGAAGGACGAGGGAGGAGGTTCGACGGAACGAACGCAATAGTGAGGGAGGAGGGTTCTAGAGTCCAATTGAGGGAAACTTAAAGTGAAGCGCAATACGTAGATCTTTAGCCGAAAATTATTTGGAGGAGAACTTTCCACAAGTGCTTCGGTTGACTAGTCAAACGGAGCACTTGATGGTGGACTTTACAAACGGAGCACTTGTGAATTTTTTATATTAAAATTTTCACAAGTGCTTGGGTTGATTATTCAACCGAAGCACTTGACAAGTAGCACAAGTGGTTTTTTCCACTAGTGGAGGCCGTCTTTTATCATAGACAAGGACTCTAGATTCTGACGATGCATAAGGATGTGATTATGTGTAGCCCGTAAATCATTCTAGAACTATCAAACTACAAAAATTGTTATGCTTGTGACTATATTTATTATTGAGCTACTCACTCACTATAGATGAATCTGTAAATGAAAAAAAAATGTTGATCTTCTTTCTTTGTCAACTACCATGCGCATATATTTATGACAATCACTATTCAATTTACACTACTAATATAGTAGTAATATATATACTTCCATGACTTTTAACAACCATCTATATAGATTTATGAAAATTTTTGTTAGTCAGTTAGGAGTCTAGACCTAAAAAAACCATTATTAGTAGGGGTTAGGCAAAACTTAATACTTTCTCCGTATCATATTAGATGCTAAATTTTGAGAATTGCAGACTCCGATCCGAGGCAATTTTTCTTAAGGGGTGATTACAGTTAGGGGAGTATTGTTAATAAAGTGGTGGGGATACAAAATAGTGGTAAAGTTGGAGGGAGAATATTTGGGACCACATGACTTTTGAGGGGGAATTGGTAGGGATTGACCACGTGGACCCTTTTTTTTTTAAAACTCGCTGTTGCTGTAGTGGGAGGGAGAGTTTCCCTCCAAAACACTAAACCCCAAATTGTTCACTTCCCAAAAAGCTGAAATTTTACGTGGGAAGTATGAGAGGGAATATTTCCCTCCAAAATTTAAATTTTTGGTGTTCTAACATCGGCAGCAACAAAGCAGAAATCTCCCAAAAAAATTTGGAGGGAATTTTTAGCTCCAAAAATTAAGTTGGAGCCAACAATTCATACACTTGCCAACCAAGTAAACACCACTATTTAAAACCCAAACATAGGGGACAACCATAAATGTTTAACCACCCAAAAATCAGCAACATTTAAGATGAATTAGTAGAGGCAAAAATTAGCTACAATAATTACACAACACGCACAAAACTTAATTTGTTCATTTCCATCCCAAAAAAAAATCATCTTCTTCATTTCTAGATCTGCTAGGGGAAAATGCAGAATCACCAAGAGGATGGGTTCTTCAGTGTAGATCAGTTGTTAGAGTAGGAGGGATGTCAAGCTTTGCTTGATATGCAAGAACATGCAACACAAGAAACAACAGAGGAAAGAGTTAGTGGACCAACATTGAAAAAAAATTAAGTCTACAGAAGAGAAGGCACTTAGTGGAGAAGCTTCTTCAATTAGAGCATGCTAATAAGTTAACTGGGGGCACAAAAAATAAATTGTCAAGAGAGTTTGGTATTCACATAACCACTCTTGACATAATTTGGAAGCTTGCAAAAAAATGCAAGGAACAAGGTGTTGCACTGGATGTCAGCACAAAGAAACATGGAAAATGTGGAAGAAAGCCCAGGGAGTATGCTGAGGAATGGCTTCATTCATGTCCACTAAGTTATAGGTAAATTGTAAGGGCATTTGCATGATACCTTAAGGTTCCTCACTGCACTATAAATATGCTACTAAAGAAAGGCAAGCTTAGAAGTCACACTGCCAGCAACCATCCAACCCTCATAGAAGCACATAAGCTTGAAAGGATGAAGTGGGTTCTTTCCCACGTCATACCAGCCACTGCAACTGAACCAACAGTGATTGAAAGCATGGAAAATGTAATTCACATTGATGAAAAAATGGTTTTATTTAAACTCAGACATGAGAAGATTCTATTTACCACCTAGGGAAGATGACCCATACAGATGCACACTGTCAAAGAGATTCAAGATCAAGGCAATGTTTATGGCTGTCACTTCAAGGCCACTGTATGAAAAAGATAGAAAGCTGATCCATGATGGCAAATTTGGTATCTATCCTTTTGTGGAAAGGGTTCCAACAAAGAAAACAAGCAAAAACAGAGTTGCAGGCATCATTGAGACCAAACCAATAGAGAAAATCACCAAAGAGGTCATCAAAGATGTCATTGTCAACAAAGTCATACCAGCAATCATGCGAAAATGGTATGCTCATATTCCAAAAGACATTGTAATCCAGCAAGATAACGCAAGGCCACACGTTTAACCAACTGATCTAGCTTTCATGGAAGCAGCCACAAGGAAGGGGTTCAACATCAAACTGGTATGTCAGCCCCCTTAGTCCCTTGATCTTAACATTTTAGACCTAGGTTTCTTTAGTGCCATATAAGCATTACAATATAGGTCATTTCCTAAGAATATTGATGACTTGATTGAGAAAGTGCAAGCATCATATGAATTCTTTGATCCAGATGTGTGAAAGTACACATGGTTACAACTGCAATATGCGATGGTTGAAATTTTACAAGTCAAAGGGGGAAACAACTACAAGAACCATCACCATGGAAAGATAAGATTAGAAAGGCTGGGCCTCCTAACAAAAAATGTCACAGTTGATCAGGAACTTATTGATGATGCAGTGGACTATTTGGATGACAACTTGAAGTTGGTTCAAGATGATCCAATGGATTTTTTTGAGGTGGATGCAGACTAGTGGGTGTGGGTGTGAGAAGTTCTGATGAATGGAAGAAGATGATAGATGCAAGTTTTTGTTTTCACTGCTATAACACAGGTTTGACTGCTGCACAAACCTTATTCTAATAGTGTCAATTGATATGCATTTTTTTTTTGTAAACTGAAATTGGATGGACAACAACTTTTTGTGTATTGAAATGGTATAGGTAGATTCATACCAACTTTTGTGTAGTTAATTGATATGTATATAAACTTAGGTAATCAAAGAAACTTTTGCATAGTTTAATGGTATGCATATCAACTTAGGTTTGTAGATGCAGTCAAGTTTAATGCAGTGAAGTTTATTTTCAGTTTGTATTCTATCAATGCTTATGCTCATGTATGGTCCTATATTAATCCATCAGGGATATATTGATTTAACTCATTGAAAAAAAGTTTTGGTACCTCAACAGAGCTAATTCTGGAGCAAATCAAACCTTGTTTCAGAGTAAATGAGTCCCTTCATCATGTGGATTAAGTGGAGATAAAGGACTACCAACCACAACACTAAACCATCCAACCAGGCAGGGGACTAATCAAATTGACATCATTGATCATTAAATGCATTTCACACAAGCAGGGACTTAACCAATGAAGCATTAGCCACTAGAGGAATAAAGCCTAAGGGCTACGGTCAAAAGGGGCCCAAGGGCTGCGTTTTTTGACCGCTGCCCTTGGACTAGAAGCCCTTGGCATTTAGGAATGAAGGGTTGCGGTTTTTTTTTTTTTTGCATTTTGTAGTCCTAAATGATCCAAAAAAAGCTAGTTATATATATATATATATATATATATATATATATATATATATATATATATATATATCACTTTTCATTGCAATTCATGTTATTCATACAAATATAAAGAAAATATTGACTGAGTTACATTTTAGTGTCAAAACTAGTGTAACAAGAGATAGAGAATAAAGATCTAAGAGCAATGCACAACAACAAATTAAAATAAGAGATAGAGAATATAGATCTAAGATCAATTTGTGCCTAATAAAAGCATTGCCATACCAAAATCTATCACTCTTCCATACCAATTTGGAGAATGAAACTATTTTTGAAACTGTGGCAGGAACAAATTTTGATAGTATAGCGCCAATAAGAGATATATTCTTATCTTCTCAGTGCCTATGTTATATTCAAAGCCTCATTCATGCTGATTTTATGATAAATGAAAAGGTAATGGCAACATCATTGCCGATTGCAACTGCACAATAATAATGATGGCTTGACTGCTCAACAACATAAGCAAATGAATTCAAGTACTAGAACAACTTCATATAGCTTCCCAATTCCCAACCTTAAGATAGATATATTCAACTGTAAACACACATCATGGATTCAGATTCCATATACAAATAAGAACACTCCTCACCCTAATCATGCCTCCCAACTCCCAACCTATATTATTGCAGTTCATTGTTATGCATAGAATCGTTTATTGATTAGTGTTTCCCGAACACGAATCTTTAAGTGGTAAGCTGTTAGTGAAACTATGATGAATACAGTTTACAGAAAGTGTAAACCCATAATTTTGCTCCTAGTTTTTCCACAAAAGTTTTCCCTAAAACTATTATTTTCTCTAGATTAATGATTTTTTTATTCTTTATACTTTGGGAGCCGAATTATTAGTTTATTATGTGGTGTGTTAATGTGTGCATTATATTTATATCTATAATATAATTTATTAGAATTATTTTCATTATTAAGTATTTTCAAAGTTTAGGGGTGATTTAGGAATTTATCGATTTGTCGCGTGACGGACTTTTGATGCGTGGACCTTTGATGACTTGGGCCGAAATCATCTTGGTGTGGTTGGGCTTGGACAGCCGGCTATGGGGAGGGAGAAAGAAGAAGCTTCTCTTCTTTCATTTCTTTTCTTTTATTTGATGACTCTTGGTAGTTTGTAACCCCCCATAACGCCCCTCATCATTTCTTCTAAATGAAACCATTTACATCACCCTTTAAACCATTGCTTAATGAGGTTATTAATCAGATTTTCTCTGCATTCTAACCCCCATTTTCGTCCAACCCTTAGAGAGGAAGAGAAAGAGTTCTTCTCTCTTCTCGGATTTTCGTCCATTTTTGCGCACCTATTTTGTTTGCATCATATCTCCTTCGTTTCTTATCCGAATTGGACGTGTGAGTAGTCAAAATTCATCTACTCGGAAAGTTCTTGCTCGTGGTACAATTTGTTTTTGAAGAAAGGGAAATACACCACTGCAGTTTTCGTTTCAATCAGTCGAGTCATCCGGTTTTTGTTCCCTGTCACACCTTCACGAAATTAACCATATCCGGAGATCTAACCGTTGGATCATTCTAAAATTTGAACAGAACGTTTATACCATCTTGATGTTCACTTTTACCAGAGCGATTATGAATCCTATCTTTTAATCACCGGGAATCATGGTCGGAACAGAGCAGTACGAAATAAGAGTTTTCAACGTTCAAGAAGAAAACGCCTAGTGACTTGTTGCTACAATTATTGTTCGTTGTGCTTTGGGGTTAGAAGAGGAATTGGATTGTATGCGTAACTCTTAACTATCTCTTTAGACTCAGCTCTCCTCCCGACGTTCCAGGTAACTAGTAGTTATCTTAGAACGATAGAGATTAGAGTATTTTTCGGTATTCGATTATTACGCAAGGAAATTGTTTAAAATACTTTTTGTATGAAATTATTGATTAAATTATACGTGAATGTTCTTGATGTATGCTGTGTGAATATTATGTGCATAAAAATAATTTTCGTTTGATTTTTACTATTTATTTGATTTATTTGGTAATTTATGCGTTTATGGCTTATTTGCAAAATAAATAGTGAACGAATGTTATAATTGCTGAAATTATTTTTAGTGAATCATGTTATATGTTTTATATGTATTTCATGCCTTGGAATAATTTTTGTCTACTGTTTACAAGTTTATTTAATTGGTTTATCTGTTTTTACATTTTCGTGTATGTCAATATATAAATCGTGAAAATTATTTCTTGAGGCCGAAAAATTCATTTCTTTGCATATTCTGTATTACTGTGAGTTTATGCATGTTATGTGAACTTTTGGTAATTTTTGGGAATTTATTTCTATTTTTAATTATTATATTGGTTTTATTGAGTATTCTGTAAATTAATGTTTAAAAATACTTATAGAGTCCGAAAATTATAAATAAAATTTATACCATGTCAGTGGGACCATAATGGTCGTAATATAATTTTTGTGTTATTTTACTGATCGTACTTATTAGTTTAATAATTATTATCGTGTTTTTGTTGTGAATTTGAGGATATTCTTTTTAATTATTTGAGAGTTTGTTAATCAGAAATAATTTGTGATCTTTTATGTTCTCGGAAGCTGGTGTTGATTAGGTTACTGTGAGTATTATTGGTTATCATTATGTTTATGTTTGGTTTATGTAAAAATGATTAGTTGTGTACGTTTCATTTATTTAATAAATCTTGGAGTTAATTGGTGATCTTATTTGATATGATGCATTTCTGATTGAACTGTTATTGCTGTAAAAACTATTTCATTATCATAGTTGATGCTTAGTGATGTTCAAAGTATTGTGGTTGGAGATATTTGTTGTGAGTTTGTAAGTTACTACTTTGAGGATTTTTGAAGAATTACTTTTGATGAATTATGGGTATAAGGCCGGGTGGCATCCCTTTTTGACGAATATTTTTGATGAATGATACTTTGATGATATGTATGATTTTATTTTGAGATAAGAACATCCGGTGGGATAGATGTAGTTCCCGGTGAAGAACATGCCAACCACATGGTTTGCGAACTAGGGGTACACCTGGGTTAATTGTTGTCGTCCGAGAGGTCAGGGAGTTCTGCGTGTTCTACCCTGCATCGGGAGTTTGGCCATTCTTAGACACAGACAGTGGGGAACGTAAGCCCATAGACTGACCTGGAGATTGCGATCTGACAAACCTTAGGAAGTGAATTGCGATTCACTGGCGTTCGGTTTCTGACTCAATAACTTGTTGTACCTTTGTTTTATTATTATTTAAGTATTCTTGAGATGATTTACTCACTATATCTTGTTTACTAGAAGTTTACTATCACTTGAATCACTTGTAAGCTTTATGGTTTTGGATGCATGTTATTGTTATCATGATCGTATACTTTCCTTTCTTATTAATCTATGTCTGAATCATGCTTTGATTTCTTTTATTCTGGGAAAACTACTAGTTACTCCCCACTGATTGTGGATGTTTGTTGTATATTTTGCAGGTTTTGTTGATAGAAATCTTCTTTGGTTTTGGGCTCGGGTTGAAATGCGAGAATGAAATGATAGTTGTTTTAGGCCTAGACTGCTAGTTAGACTTTTCGCATTTGGAATACTCTGAATTAGTTATTTATTGATATTATTTATTTAAGTTGGTCTCTTAACATAGTTATTTAAATACCTTTGTATTAGAAGTGGCATTCCCAGAAGACGATGTTTCCGCCATCGTCCTATAATACTATTATTATTTCTTTCTTTTTCCGCTTTGAAATTCTGGGGTGTTACAGTTGGTATCAGAGCAAAACGCTCCTAAACTCTGAAAAAGAGTTGCTAATGATTCTTTAGAATTATTAGTTAGCCATAGGATATAAAATTTGTTTAGAATTAAGTTTAGTTGTTTCACTATAATGAGAGTGTTATGGGTAGAGTAAGTAAAGGGAAGCCTTATGGGAATGTGGTGTGCTCTCATGCTTATGGAGCATATGTTATATGTATAGTTATTTGCATTATTGGTGGAATTAGTCTACCAAGTTTGCTAATCTTATTTGCAGGGCCTCTTACATGTAATTTATTTTCTCTTTTTATCAAAGTGCGCAATGAAGCGAAGTAATTTATAGCCTTCTCGGTTTAGTTGTGTTTAATTTGTTTTATGTTTTGCAATTTAGAAATAAGCTTTAATTTTATTTTAATATAGTCATGTGTGTTGCATTGCATTTATTTTATCTGTTGGTTGCTTGATAGTATATATAATTATTATGTGCGATGGTATATATTTTCTGTTCTTTTTCAATTAAGTGTTGTTTTTTATGTGAGTACTACGTATCTGTTTTATTATTTACAAAACTTTCTACTTTGAGTTTATATTCCGAATTATATTTTAGATTTTGGAACTTAATATATTTCATAACCATATTAGAGTTACTTTCTTACTTTCAAATTTTGTTATTTTTAATATTTTGACATACTCTTTTGAAAAATGTTTAATTTTAATTGTTTTATAATGGTTTGGAAAAAGAAAGGGGTTTTGAAATTGTCTTTCAAGATATTCTTCAAATTTCTCTTACCGTCTTTGACCATCTATATTTATAAATATTTTTCTTTTAATATTTTTATTTTTCATGTTAATCCTTGTTTAGCTTTTAATTATGGTAATAAGTTTTGTAGTCTTTGAAAATGAAAGTACTTTAATGAGTTGTCTTGGTGTTAGATTGAAATGTAGACGCAAACTATTTTGTTTTAACTTTTACTTTACTTACTTTTCTTATTAGCATTATTTTTTTTTCAAACTCAAATGTGTGAAAGGATCTCGTTTACTATTTGTTGTTCCTTGTTTATATTTTTAGTGCTTTCTCATTTCATAGCAAATTTTTGGTTGTTTTATTTACTTCTTATTTAATTATCTGACTTTAACTATTTTGTTTTATATTCTTTGGAAAGGAAATTTATATACTCGAGTCTAAATTTTAAACTTGTTTGAGTTGATATTAAGTCATAATGGGTGATTCCTTTGACTTGTATGTCAATTTGATAAGTCTAAAATCTAAACTTGTTTGAGTTGATATTGAGTCATAATGGGTGAATCATGTGACTTGTATGTCAATTTGATAAGTTGACACATTTTATCTGTTTTGATTTAATTTCCTTTTTCAGTTGATATTAAGTTTATATTGGGTGATTCCAGTAAACTCTAATGTCGATTTGATAAGTTGGCTTTCAAATATTGTTTTGTTGATACTAGATTGCAGTGGGTGGTTCCATGCACATTTATGTCGACTTAACAAATTTTATAATTGTTGTTAATAATTTATTACTTTATCGCCTATTTATTATTAGTGTTTCGTCGTTGTGAAATTTATTTTAAAGTTTTCATTTTCTTTTGCGAACTTTAATTTTCATGTATATGTTTAGGAGGCGTACGCTCTTATAACACATGTCATGACTTGTGTTCGTAAGTGCTATTTTAATAAAGCAGCTAGCTACTCTTTATTAAAGTGTTCTTATCTCTTTAAGTGGAGTATAAGCCCGTGTGGTTACCTCTATTTAAATTGGTTTGGCTATCTATTTACGAACTTTTTCTTCTTCGTTTCTTTTCTAGAAATATTTATGTATGGTCGGATTTATTCTTTTATAATTTTACGTAACTATTTATTCCTGCTTCTTTACAAAATTACCTATAGTTTATTGTGCAAAAGTTTTTACCTTAACCTTTCTAATACTTGTCTTTGGTTCTTTCACATTTTATAAAATGATTGTTGTTACCGTGCTTCTTTACTGTACAACTCTTTTTGGTCTTCCAAAATAAAATGTGTATTATTTGAGTTATCAAATTTTTATACCTGCAAAGTTGTTTAGTTCTTAACTAAAATCCATCGATTTCTGTTTTCTTAATGTTCTTTATTTAGAGTATTTTCTTTTGTCTCTTGGTTGTTTTGAAGTTTCAAGGACGAAACTCTTTTAAGGAGGGGAGATTGTAACAACCCATAATTTTGCTCCTAGTTTTTCCACAAAAGTTTTCCCTAAAACTATTATTTTCTCTAGATTAATGATTTTTTTATTCTTTATACTTTGGGAGCCGAATTATTATTTTATTATATGGTGTGTTAATGTGTGCATTATATTTATATCTATAATATAATTTATTAGAATTATTTTCATTATTAAGTATTTTCAAAGTTTAGGCGCGATTTAGGAATTTATCGATTTGTCGCGTGACGGACTTTTGATGCGTGGACCTTTGATGACTTGGACCGAAATCATCTTGGTGTGGTTGGGCTTGGACAGCCGGCTATGGGGAGGGAGAAAGAAGAAGCTTCTCTTCTTTCATTTCTTTTCTTTTATTTGATGACTCTTGGTAGTTTATAACCCCCCATAACCCCCCTCATCATTTCTTCTAAATGAAACCATTTACATCACCCTTTAAACCATTGCTTAATGAGGTTATTAATCAGATTTTCTCTGCATTCTAACCCCCATTTTCGTCCAACCCTTAGAGAGGAAGACAAAGAGTTCTTCCCTCTTCTCGGATTTTCGTCCATTTTTGCGCACCTAATTTGTTTGCATCATATCTCCTTTGTTTCTTATCCGAATTGGACGTGTGAGTAGTCAAAATTCATCTACTCGGAAAGATCTTGATTGTGGTACAATTTTTTTTTGAAGAAAGGGAAAGACACCACTGCAGTTTTCGTTTCAATCAGTCGAGTCATCCGGTTTTTGTTCCCTGTCACACCTTCACGAAATTAACCATATCCGGAGATCTAACCGTTGGATCATTCTAAAAGTTGAACAGAACGTTTATACCATCTTGATGTTCACTTTTACCAGAGTGATTGTGAATCCGATCTTTCAATCACCGGGACTCATGGTCGGAACAGAGCAGTATGAAATAAGAGTTTTCAACGTTCAAGAAGAAAACGCCTAGTGACTTGTTGCTACAATTATCGTTCGTTGTGCTTTGGGGTTAGAAGAGGAATTGGATTGTATGCGTAACTCTTAACTATCTCTTTAGACTCAGCTCTCCTCCCAACGTTCCAGGTAACTAGTAGTTATCTTAGAACGATAGAGATTAGAGTATTTTTCGGTATTAGATTATTACGCAAGGAAATTGTTTAAAATACTTTTTGTATGAAATTATTGATGAAATTATACATGAATGTTCTTGATGTATGCTGTGTGAATATTATGTGCAGAAAAATAATTTTCGTTTGATTTTTACTATTTATTTGATTTATTTGGTAATTTATGCGTTTATGACTTATTTGCAAAATAAATAGTGAACGAATGTTATAATTGCTGAAATTATTTTTAGTGAAGCATGTTATATGTTTTATATGTATTTCATGCCTTGGAATAATTTTTGTCTACTGTTTACAAGTTTATTTAATTGGTTTATCTGTTTTTACATTTGCGTGTATGTCAGTATATAAATCGTGAAAATTATTTTTTGAGGCTGAAAAATTCATTTATTTGCATATTATGTATTACTGTGAGTTTATGCATGTTATGTGAATTTTTGGTAATTTTTGGGCATTTTTAATTATTATATTGGTTTTATTGAGTATTCTGTAAATTAATGTTTACAAATACTTATAGAGTCCGAAAATTATAAATAAAATTTATACCATGTCAGTGGGACCATAATGGTCGTAATATAATTTTTGTGTTATTTTACTGATCGTACTTATTAGTTTAATATTTATTATCGTGTTTTTGTTGTGAATTTGAGGATATTCTTTTTAATAATTTGAGAGCTTGTTAATCAGAAATAATTTGTGATCTTTTATGTTCTCGGAAGCTGGTGTTGATTAGGTTACTGTGAGTATTATTGGTTATCATTATGTTTATGTTTGGTTTATGTAAAAATGATTAGTTGTGTACGTTTCATTTATTTAATAAATCTTGGAGTTAATTGGTGATCTTATTTGATATGATGCATTTCTGATTGAACTGTTATTGCTGTAAAAACTATTTAATTATCATTGTTGATGCTTAGTGATGTTCAAAGTATTGTGGTTGGAGATATTTGTTGTGAGTTTGTAAGTTACTACTTTGAGGATTTTTGAAGAATTACTTTTGATGAATTATGGGTATAAGGCCGGGTGGCATCCCTTTTTGACGAATATTTTTGATGAATGATACTTTGATGATATGTATGATTTTATTTTGAGATAAGAACATCCGGTGGGATAGATGTAGTCCCCGGTGAAGAACATTCCAACCACCTGGTTTGCGAACTAGGGGTACTCCTGGGTTAATTGTTGTCGTCCGAGAGGTCAGGGAGTTCTGCGTGTTCTACCCTGCATCGGGAGTTTGGCCATTCTTAGACACAGGCAGTGGGGAACGTAAGTCCATAGACTGACCTGGAGATTGTGATCTGACAAACCTTAGGAAGTGAATTGCGATTCCTTGGCGTTCGGTTTCTGACTCAATAACTTGTTGTACCTTTGTTTTATTATTATTTAAGTATTCTTGAGATGATTTACTCACTATATCTTGTTTACTAGAAGTTTACTATCACTTGTATCACTTGTAAGCTTTATGGTTTTGGATGCATGTTATTGTTATCATGATCGTATGGTTTCTTTCTTATTAATCTATGTCTGAATCATGCTTTGATTTCTTTTATTCTGGGCCCACTGATTGTGGATGTTTGTTGTATATTTTGCAGGTTTTGTTGATAGAAATCTTCTTTGGTTTTGGGCTCGGGTTGAAATGCGAGAATGAAATGATAGTTGTTTTAGGCCTAGACTGCTAGTTAGACTTTTCTCATTTGGAATACTCTGAATTAGTTATTTATTGATATTATTTATTTAAGTTGGTCTCTTAACATAGTTATTTAAATACCTTTGTATTAGAAGTGGCATTCCCAGAAGACGATGTTTCCGCCATCGTCCTATAATACTATTATTATTTCTTTCTTTTTCCGCTTTGAAATTCTGGGGTGTTACAGTTGGTATCAGAGCAAAACGCTCCTAAACTCTGAAAAAGAGTTGCTAATGATTCTTTAGAATTATTAGTTAGCCATAGGATATAAAATTTGTTTAGAATTAAGTTTAGTTGTTTCACTATAATGAGAGTGTTATGGGTAGAGTAAGTAAAGGGAAGCCTTATGGGAATGTGGTGTGCTCTCATGCTTATGGAGCATATGTTATATGTATAGTTATTTGCATTATTGGTGGAATTAGTCTACCAAGTTTGCTAATCTTATTTGCAGGGCCTCTTACATGTAATTTATTTTCTCTTTTTATCAAAGTGCGCAGCGAAAGCGAAGTAATTTATAGCCTTCTCGGTTTAGTTGTGTTTAATTTGTTTTATGTTTTGCAATTTAGAAATAAGCTTTAATTTTATTTTAATATAGTCATGTGTGTTGCATTGCATTTATTTTATCTGTTGGTTGCTTGATAGTATATATAATTATTATGTGCGATGGTATATATTTTCTGTTCTTTTTCAATTAAGTGTTGTTTTTTATGTGAGTACTACGTATCTGTTTTATTATTTACAAAACTTTCTACTTTGAGTTTATATTCCGAATTATATTTTAGATTTTGGAACTTAATATATTTCATAACCATATTAGAGTTACTTTCTTACTTTCAAATTTTGTTATTTTTAATATTTTGACATACTCTTTTGAAAAATGTTTAATTTTAATTGTTTTATAATGGTTTGGAAAAAGAAAGGGGTTTTGAAATTGTCTTTCAAGATATTCTTCAAATTTCTCTTACCGTCTTTGACCATCTATATTTATAAATATTTTTCTTTTAATATTTTTATTTTTCATGTTAATCCTTGTTTAGCTTTTAATTATGGTAATAAGTTTTGTAGTCTTTGAAAATGAAAGTACTTTAATGAGTTGTCTTGGTGTTAGATTGAAATGTAGACGCAAACTATTTTGTTTTAACTTTTACTTTACTTACTTTTCTTATTAGCATTATTTTTTTTCAAACTCAAATGTGTGAAAGGATCTCGTTTACTATTTGTTGTTCCTTGTTTATATTTTTAGTGCTTTCTCATTTCATAGCAAATTTTTGGTTGTTTTATTTACTTCTTATTTAATTATCTGACTTTAACTATTTTGTTTTATATTCTTTGGAAAGGAAATTTATATACTCAGTCTAAATTTTAAACTTGTTTGAGTTGATATTAAGTCATAATGGGTGATTCCTTTGACTTGTATGTCAATTTGATAAGTCTAAAATCTAAACTTGTTTGAGTTGATATTGAGTCATAATGGGTGAATCATGTGACTTGTATGTCAATTTGATAAGTTGACACATTTTATCTGTTTTGATTTAATTTCCTTTTTCAGTTGATATTAAGTTTATATTGGGTGATTCCAGTAAACTCTAATGTCGATTTGATAAGTTGGCTTTCAAATATTGTTTTGTTGATACTAGATTGCAGTGGGTGGTTCCATGCACATTTATGTCGACTTAACAAATTTTATAATTGTTGTTAATAATTTATTACTTTATCGCCTATTTATTATTAGTGTTTCGTCGTTGTGAAATTTATTTTAAAGTTTTCATTTTCTTTTGCGAACTTTAATTTTCATGTATATGTTTAGGAGGCGTACGCTCTTATAACACATGTCATGACTTGTGTTCGTAAGTGCTATTTTAATAAAGCAGCTAGCTACTCTTTATTAAAGTGTTCTTATCTCTTTAAGTGGAGTATAAGCCCGTGTGGTTACCTCTATTTAAATTGGTTTGGCTATCTATTTACGAACTTTTTCTTCTTCGTTTCTTTTCTAGAAATATTTATGTATGGTCGGATTTATTCTTTTTATAATTTTACGTAACTATTTATTCCTGCTTCTTTACAAAATTACCTATAGTTTATTGTGCAAAAGTTTTTACCTTAACCTTTCTAATACTTGTCTTTGGTTCTTTCACATTTTATAAAATGATTGTTGTTACCGTGCTTCTTTACTGTACAACTCTTTTTGGTCTTCCAAAATAAAATGTGTATTATTTGAGTTATCAAATTTTTATACCTGCAAAGTTGTTTAGTTCTTAACTAAAATCCATCGATTTCTGTTTTCTTAATGTTCTTTATTTAGAGTATTTTCTTTTGTCTCTTGGTTGTTTTGAAGTTTCAAGGACGAAACTCTTTTTAAGGAGGGGAGATTGTAACAACCCATAATTTTGCTCCTAGTTTTTCCACAAAAAGTTTTCCCTAAAACTATTATTTTCTCTAGATTAATGATTTTTTTATTCTTTATACTTTGGGAGCCGAATTATTATTTTATTATATGGTGTGTTAATGTGTGCATTATATTTATATCTATAATATAATTTATTAGAATTATTTTCATTATTAAGTATTTTCAAAGTTTAGGCGCGATTTAGGAATTTATCGATTTGTCGCGTGACGGACTTTTGATGCGTGGACCTTTGATGACTTGGACCGAAATCATCTTGGTGTGGTTGGGCTTGGACAGCCGGCTATGGGGAGGGGAGAAAGAAGAAGCTTCTCTTCTTTCATTTCTTTTCTTTTATTTGATGACTCTTGGTAGTTTATAACCCCCCATAACCCCCCTCATCATTTCTTCTAAATGAAACCATTTACATCACCCTTTAAACCATTGCTTAATGAGGTTATTAATCAGATTTTCTCTGCATTCTAACCCCCATTTTCGTCCAACCCTTAGAGAGGAAGACAAAGAGTTCTTCCCTCTTCTCGGATTTTCGTCCATTTTTGCGCACCTAATTTGTTTGCATCATATCTCCTTTGTTTCTTATCCGAATTGGACGTGTGAGTAGTCAAAATTCATCTACTCGGAAAGATCTTGATTGTGGTACAATTTTTTTTTGAAGAAAGGGAAAGACACCACTGCAGTTTTCGTTTCAATCAGTCGAGTCATCCGGTTTTTGTTCCCTGTCACACCTTCACGAAATTAACCATATCCGGAGATCTAACCGTTGGATCATTCTAAAAGTTGAACAGAACGTTTATACCATCTTGATGTTCACTTTTACCAGAGTGATTGTGAATCCGATCTTTCAATCACCGGGACTCATGGTCGGAACAGAGCAGTATGAAATAAGAGTTTTCAACGTTCAAGAAGAAAACGCCTAGTGACTTGTTGCTACAATTATCGTTCGTTGTGCTTTGGGGTTAGAAGAGGAATTGGATTGTATGCGTAACTCTTAACTATCTCTTTAGACTCAGCTCTCCTCCCGACGTTCCAGGTAACTAGTAGTTATCTTAGAACGATAGAGATTAGAGTATTTTTCGGTATTAGATTATTACGCAAGGAAATTGTTTAAAATACTTTTTGTATGAAATTATTGATGAAATTATACATGAATGTTCTTGATGTATGCTGTGTGAATATTATGTGCAGAAAAATAATTTTCGTTTGATTTTTACTATTTATTTGATTTATTTGGTAATTTATGCGTTTATGACTTATTTGCAAAATAAATAGTGAACGAATGTTATAATTGCTGAAATTATTTTTAGTGAAGCATGTTATATGTTTTATATGTATTTCATGCCTTGGAATAATTTTTGTCTACTGTTTACAAGTTTATTTAATTGGTTTATCTGTTTTTACATTTGCGTGTATGTCAGTATATAAATCGTGAAAATTATTTTTTGAGGCTGAAAAATTCATTTATTTGCATATTATGTATTACTGTGAGTTTATGCATGTTATGTGAATTTTTGGTAATTTTTGGGCATTTTTAATTATTATATTGGTTTTATTGAGTATTCTCTAAATTAATGTTTACAAATACTTATAGAGTCCGAAAATTATAAATAAAATTTATACCATGTCAGTGGGACCATAATGGTCGTAATATAATTTTTGTGTTATTTTACTGATCGTACTTATTAGTTTAATATTTATTATCGTGTTTTTGTTGTGAATTTGAGGATATTCTTTTTAATAATTTGAGAGCTTGTTAATCAGAAATAATTTGTGATCTTTTATGTTCTCGGAAGCTGGTGTTGATTAGGTTACTGTGAGTATTATTGGTTATCATTATGTTTATGTTTGGTTTATGTAAAAATGATTAGTTGTGTACGTTTCATTTATTTAATAAATCTTGGAGTTAATTGGGTGATCTTATTTGATATGATGCATTTCGATTGAACTGTTATTGCTGTAAAAACTATTTAATTATCATTGTTGATGCTTAGTGATGTTCAAAGTATTGTGGTTGGAGATATTTGTTGTGAGTTTGTAAGTTACTACTTTGAGGATTTTTGAAGAATTACTTTTGATGAATTATGGGTATAAGGCCGGGTGGCATCCCTTTTTGACGAATATTTTTGATGAATGATACTTTGATGATATGTATGATTTTATTTTGAGATAAGAACATCCGGTGGGATAGATGTAGTCCCCGGTGAAGAACATTCCAACCACCTGGTTTGCGAACTAGGGGTACTCCTGGGTTAATTGTTGTCGTCCGAGAGGTCAGGGAGTTCTGCGTGTTCTACCCTGCATCGGGAGTTTGGCCATTCTTAGACACAGGCAGTGGGGAACGTAAGTCCATAGACTGACCTGGAGATTGCGATCTGACAAACCTTAGGAAGTGAATTGCGATTCCTTGGCGTTCGGTTTCTGACTCAATAACTTGTTGTACCTTTGTTTTATTATTATTTAAGTATTCTTGAGATGATTTACTCACTATATCTTGTTTACTAGAAGTTTACTATCACTTGTATCACTTGTAAGCTTTATGGTTTTGGATGCATGTTATTGTTATCATGATCGTATGGTTTCTTTCTTATTAATCTATGTCTGAATCATGCTTTGATTTCTTTTATTCTGGGCCCACTGATTGTGGATGTTTGTTGTATATTTTGCAGGTTTTGTTGATAGAAATCTTCTTTGGTTTTGGGCTCGGGTTGAAATGCGAGAATGAAATGATAGTTGTTTTAGGCCTAGACTGCTAGTTAGACTTTTCTCATTTGGAATACTCTGAATTAGTTATTTATTGATATTATTTATTTAAGTTGGTCTCTTAACATAGTTATTTAAATACCTTTGTATTAGAAGTGGCATTCCCAGAAGACGATGTTTCCGCCATCGTCCTATAATACTATTATTATTTCTTTCTTTTTCCGCTTTGAAATTCTGGGGTGTTACAGTTGGTATCAGAGCAAAACGCTCCTAAACTCTGAAAAAGAGTTGCTAATGATTCTTTAGAATTATTAGTTAGCCATAGGATATAAAATTTGTTTAGAATTAAGTTTAGTTGTTTCACTATAATGAGAGTGTTATGGGTAGAGTAAGTAAAGGGAAGCCTTATGGGAATGTGGTGTGCTCTCATGCTTATGGAGCATATGTTATATGTATAGTTATTTGCATTATTGGTGGAATTAGTCTACCAAGTTTGCTAATCTTATTTGCAGGGCCTCTTACATGTAATTTATTTTCTCTTTTTATCAAAGTGCGCAGCGAAAGCGAAGTAATTTATAGCCTTCTCGGTTTAGTTGTGTTTAATTTGTTTTATGTTTTGCAATTTAGAAATAAGCTTTAATTTTATTTTAATATAGTCATGTGTGTTGCATTGCATTTATTTTATTTGTTGGTTGCTTGATAGTATATGTAATTATTATGTGCGACGGTATATATATTCTGTTCTTTTTCAATTAAGTGTTGTTTTTTATGTGAGTACTACGTATCTGTTTTATTATTTACACAACTTTCTACTTTGAGTTTATATTCCGAATTATATTTTAGATTTTGGAACTTAATATATTTCATAACCATATTAGAGTTACTTTCTTACTTTCAAATTTTGTTATTTTTAATATTTTGACATACTCTTTTGAAAAATGTTTAATTTTAATTGTTTTATAATGGTTTAGAAAAAGAAAGGGGTTTTGAAATTATCTTTCAAGATATTCTTCAAATTTCTCTTACCGTCTTTGACCATCTATATTTATAAATATTTTTCTTTTAATATTTTTATTTTTCATGTTAATCCTTGTTTAGCTTTTAATTATGGTAATAAGTTTTGTAGTCTTTGAAAATGAAAGTACTTTAATGAGTTGTCTTGGTGTTAGATTGAAATGTAGACGCAAACTATTTTGTTTTAACTTTTACTTTACTTACTTTTCTTATTAGCATTATTTTTTTTCAAACTCAAATGTGTGAAAGGATCTCGTTTACTCACTAGTGGAAAAAAACGCAAGGGCTGCAATGCAAGGGCTGCGGTTTATTGGAAAACGCAGCCCTTGATAGTGAAGGGCTGCGGTTAGCCCAAAACCGCAGCCCTTTATTGATAAAAGGGCTGCGGTTAATTCAAAAACCGCGACCCTTAAATTAAGGGTCAAGGGTTTTGGGCTAACCGCAGCCCTTAAACAACCCAAAAATGAAATAACCCGCTAAATCGAGTTACTCCCTTCGCTGAACCCATTTCTCTCTCTCCTAATTCCCATTAACCCATCTCTCCTCCTCTCACCTCATATTCTCTCCCCTCTCACCGCATATTCTCCCCCCTCTCACCCTTCTTCGCCGGCGGTTTACGGTTCTCTGTCGAGGGTTCGCAAGACTTTCGGGCTCGTCGGCGAGGGCTCGCAAGGGTTTAGGGTTCGCCAGCGAGGGGTCGCAAAGGTTTAGGGTTCGCCGGCGAATCCACACTGGGCTTCGCTGCTGCCACCACCGGTCCTCCTGCAGCACTGTCGAATCGTGTCTCCCTCGTCGGAGCTCTGCTTTCCCAAATGTCGAATCGCTGCCCCTGCCTCTTTCGTTCTCTCCTCTGATTCGTTCTGCTGCTACACTCGAGTAACCTCACCGCACCTGCATCGGAGCCGCGCAGCCTTGCCGGAGCTTTCCTCCCTTGCCGGATGTCGTCACCAGGTTGGTTTCTAATTCTCTGCCTTTTTGCTGCTGTTGTTTTGTTGTTTCACTTATCGACGAAGACTTCTAGCTGTGAGATGTGTTGTCTGGGATGTGAATCATGAGGTTTATGATTTGTTCTCTTCAGGTTATGTTCAAAATTTGTTATGGGAGACTTTCTTATATACACTTTGTAATCAAAGCCTGATTTTTGCATGGTAGATACAAAATTCTTGACTTTGATTTTTCAATCTCAAGGCTATTAGCTATCTCAGATTCTTTTGGCCCCGATGTATTGGGATGGTCGAGTTACTTGGATCATTTAGACTTGTAGCTCTTGTGTTTGCGCTTCTTAAGTGGCAGAGAAGAACATCTCTAAATTGGGTTAAAGCTGCTCCTAGAGCAAAGAAAAAAAGCATGGAAAAAGCTAAAAGTTCCATTTTCAAATCATACATGGGCTGAAGATTATGGTTCTGCTGAACAGCTATCTACATGTTGTGTTTGCCTGACTTCTTTTGTCATTTTTACAGAATTTAGGCACAAAGACAGTGTTTCACAGAATTTTGGATTCTTGTATTAGCAATGAGCTTCAGCATGAATTGGTGTAGCAGCATTTGATAGAAGATGTTATAGATGTTAGGGTTTTTTTTATAGGAGTGTGTTTTTGTTTCATTTTGGATGGTTCCCCTGCGTTAATCTTTGTTCTTTTCGCGTACACTCCCACTAGCAGATAGACACGCACAGAAAGAAAGAAAGAGAGCTTTTAATGGCAGAGAAGCCAGAGGCAGTGAAGGTGTTATACTGTGGAGAATGTGGTTTACCAACTGAATATTGTGAATTTGCTCCTGAATTTGAAAAATGCAAACCCTGGTTAATCCAAAATGCTCCTGATATTTACCCTGAGCTTTTCTTGATTTTTCTTCTTGTTTCTGGAACTTTGTGGGTTTTATTATTATATCTTAATGTTAACTACTGAATTTTATTTTTTTGTTGGTTTGTTGCTGTTGTTTTTTATAATGGTTCTCAGAGTCTAGTGCTAAAGAAGTTGATAAGGTGTCTGAAATACAAAGACATTCTGATTATTTTGCATTCTTCTTGATTCTTTCGCTTTTGAACATTCTGATTTTGAAGGTATATGATTATGTGAAATTCATGGCGATAATAAGTTGGTGTTTGAGTTTTCTTTAGCTTTGAATGTGAAATGCTGCTAATTTTGGACATTGAAATTTCGGGTTGGATTATATTGGTGCAGGGTTGTGATGCGTCTCTGCTTCTAGATGATAGTAATGGGAATCAAAATCGTTCAATAGAGAGAAATGCCTTCCCCAATCAAACTCTCAAGGGGTTTGATATTATTGATCGGATCAAACAAGCTTTAGAAACTGAGTGCCCTGGTGTCGTTTCGTGTGCCGACATTATTACTCTGGCCACAAGAGATGCTGTCATTCTGGTAATTACTCCTTTTTCGCCATTCCTGTCTGCTCATCTTTGTAGTGTGTAGATGAAGCCAATTATTGTAATGTTATTACCGCATCTGAAAGTGCTATATAATGTGTTATATTTGGATTTCTGCTGTCGCTTATCGTTTAGGTGCTTATGATGGTATATGATAGATGATGAAGAGTTGCATATTTTACGAGTATTCGTGATCTTTATCTACAATTTTTATGTCAACTTGGCCACTGGTTACTGGATTCATCTCATTGTTTTGTCTTCGAGGACATTTGATAGTCTTTCGAGTTGCTCTATTAATCTCCAAGTCAGTTGTGTTGACAAGTTAATAACTACATGTTATCAATTTGTCGTTTATTTTGCAGCTAGAATGCTAGATGCACTTTAACACTGATAGCAGAGGCCATGGTTGGATATTTTAGGAATTAGGATTATCGTAATTTCTTTTTTTATCTTATATCTTATCCACATAGTTTAGGAATTAGGATTGTCTTAATTTCATCTTTTCACCAAAAAATACAAAGAAAATATATAATTACAAAGGCGGCATCTAGTAAATACGGGGGCATGTAGTTGCACCTAAACGAGGCTATTTCTTTGTGAACTCATTGCACTCCCCCCACCGGCTCCCCCCTGCACCCCCCACCCCACCCTCCCCCCCGCACCCCCACCCTCACCCCCCCCTCCACTTTGCTCCCTCCACTTGCTCCCCCTGCTTGCTCCCCCCCGCACCCCTGACCTCCCCCCACTGCTCCCCCTGCTTTGCCCCCCCACCCACCCCCCACCCCCGTGCTCCTCCCCCACTGCTCCCCCTGCTGTACTCCCCCACCACCCCGACCCTCCCCCCACTGCTCCCCCCTGCTTGCACTCCCCCTGCACCCCCACCCCCCATCCTTCCCCCCACCGCTCCCCCTGCTTGCACTCCCTTGCCCCCTGCACATCTTGCCGACCCTCTCCCCCTGCACACCCCCATGTATGCACACCCCATATATGTACTATTGTGTGCTCCATTATGCTTGAACAAATTTACCATTTGGACTTCTTAGTAAAAGCAAAGTGCAAAGATGTAGGCATCGGGATTTCTTAGCATAAAGTCAGTGGTGCGGAATTCTTAGTAAAAGCAACATAAGTTTGCTTTACTATTAATCTTCAATATCATTCCATTAATATGATTTGGTTATAATGGACACAGTGCTGCTAGTTGCACTATTACACATTATCCGCTATAATCAATGTCTCTCTCCCTTAATGATAGCTTTAACAATACCAATCAATTCAGAGTTCAAACTTGTTGAATGGTTTTTATCTTTACAAACTTATGATGCTATTTCATGATTTATAAACAAACAATTATATTTTGGTTCTTAAATGTCTCTAACAACGTTGCAAAGTAAAAATTACAACTTAGTGCATAGGGGATACTATTTTTGACACAAAGCAAAACCAAGGGGTAAAAAACTAATGGAACACAAAGGCAATAGTGGACTAGTGGTTTCATCCACAAAATTGTGTCTCCCCCCACCCCACCAGAAATATATAAATATATCAATATATATATATATATATATATATATCAATTGGTTCTTATTTTCTAATCTGGGATATTGTAGGACAGGATTCATTCAGGATGGTGTTACCTGCCACATCCTGACAAGGTAGAAACTGGAGGAGAAGATGCTCACTTCATATGCATATAAAAACAACTGGTTGGTGTTGCAGATGGTGTTGGTGGTTGGGCAGATGTTGGTGTTGATGCTGGAGTTTATGCTCGACTAGTACATTTTAATTTGTTGCTATTTTCTTTATATTTGTATGAATAACATAAGTTGCAATGAAAAGTGATACTTATATATATATGTAACTATTATTGGATCATTTAGGACACAAAAATGCAAAAAAAAAAAAAAAAAAATTTATTTTTTTTGGGTCACAAGGGCTGCGGTTTTTGGAAAAACCGCACTTAGTGGGTTAAGGGGCTGCGGTTAAGGGCCAAAACCGCGACCCTTAACTCACTAAGGGCTGCGGTTTTGGCCCTTAACCGTGACCCTTAACCCACTAAGGGCTGCGGTTTTCCTTGACCGCAGCCCCTTAACCCACTAAGGGCTGCGGTTAAAAACCGCAGCCCTTCCTAAATGCCAAGGGCTGCTAGTCTAATGGCTGCGGTCAAAAAACGCAGCCCTTGGGCCCTTTTTGACCGCAGCCCTTGGGCTTTTTTCCTCTAGTGACTATTTGTTGTTCCTTGTTTAAATATTTAGTGCTTTCTCATTTCATAGCAAATTTTTGGTTGTTTTCTTTACTTCTTATTTAATTATCTGACTTTAACTATTTTGTTTTATATTCTTTGGAAAGGAAATTTATATACTCAGTCTAAATTTTAAACTTGTTTGAGTTGATATTAAGTCATAATGGGTGATTCCTTTGACTTGTATGTCAATTTGATAAGTCTAAAATCTAAACTTGTTTGAGTTAATATTGAGTCATAATGGGTGAATCATGTGACTTGTATGTCAATTTGATAAGTTGACACATTTTATCTGTTTTGATTTAATTTCCTTTTTCAGTTGATATTAAGTTTATATTGGGTGATTCCAGTAAACTCTAATGTCGATTTGATAAGTTGGCTTTCAAATATTGTTTTGTTGATACTAGATTGCAGTGGGTGGTTCCATGCACATTTATGTCGACTTAACAAATTTTATAATTGTTGTTAATAATTTATTACTTTATCGCCTATTTATTATTAGTGTTTCGTCGTTGTGAAATTTATTTTAAAGTTTTCATTTTCTTTTGCGAACTTTAATTTTCATGTATATGTTTAGGAGGCGTACGCTCTTATAACACATGTCATGACTTGTGTTCGTAAGTGCTATTTTAATAAAGCAGCTAGCTACTCTTTATTAAAGTGTTCTTATCTCTTTAAGTGGAGTATAAGCCCGTGTGGTTACCTCTATTTAAATTGGTTTGGCTATCTATTTACGAACTTTTTCTTCTTCGTTTCTTTTCTAGAAATATTTATGTATGGTCGGATTTATTCTTTTATAATTTTACGTAACTATTTATTCCTGCTTCTTTACAAAATTACCTATAGTTTATTGTGCAAAAGTTTTTACCTTAACCTTTCTAATACTTGTCTTTGGTTCTTTCACATTTTATAAAATGATTGTTGTTACCGTGCTTCTTTACTGTACAACTCTTTTTGGTCTTCCAAAATAAAATGTGTATTATTTGAGTTATCAAATTTTTATACCTGCAAAGTTATTTAGTTCTTAACTAAAATCCATCGATTTCTGTTTTCTTAATGTTCTTTATTTAGAGTATTTTCTTTTGTCTCTTGGTTGTTTTGAAGTTTCGAGGACGAAACTCTTTTAAGGAGGGGAGATTGTAACAACCCATAATTTTGCTCCTAGTTTTTCCACAAAAGTTTTCCCTAAAACTATTATTTTCTCTAGATTAATGATTTTTTTATTCATTATACTTTGGGAGCCGAATTATTATTTTATTATATGGTGTGTTAATGTGTGCATTATATTTATATCTATAATATAATTTATTAGAATTATTTTCATTATTAAGTATTTTCAAAGTTTAGGCGCGATTTAGGAATTTATCGATTTGTCGCGTGACGGACTTTTGATGCGTGGACCTTTGATGACTTGGGCCGAAATCATCTTGGTGTGGTTGGGCTTTGACAGCCGGCTATGGGGAGGGAGAAAGAAGAAGCTTCTCTTCTTTCATTTCTTTTCTTTTATTTGATGACTCTTGGTAGTTTGTAACCCCCCATAACCCCCCTCATCATTTCTTCTAAATGAAACCATTTACATCACCTTTTAAACCATTGCTTAATGAGGTTATTAATCAGATTTTCTCTGCATTCTAACCCCCATTTTCGTCCAACCCTTAGAGAGGAAGAGAAAGAGTTCTTCTCTCTTCTCGGATTTTCGTCCATTTTTGCGCACCTATTTTGTTTGCATCATATCTCCTTCGTTTCTTATCCGAATTGGACGTGTGAGTATTCAAAATTCATCTACTCGGAAAGATCTTGCTCGTGGTACAATTTGTTTTTGAAGAAAGGGAAAGACGCCACTGCAGTTTTCGTTTCAATCAGTCGAGTCATCCGGTTTTTGTTCCCTGTCACACCTTCACGAAATTAACCATATCCGGAGATCTAACCGTTGGATCATTCTAAAATTTGAACAGCACGTTTCTACCATCTTGATGTTCACTTTTACCACAGCGATTGTGAATGAGATCTTTCAATCACCGGGAATCATGGTCGGAACAGAGCAGTATGAAATAAGAGTTTTCAACGTTCAAGAAGAAAACGCCTAGTGACTTGTTGCTACAATTATCGTTCGTTGTGCTTTGGGGTTAGAAGAGGAATTGGATTATATGCGTAACTCTTAACTATCTCTTTAGACTCAGCTCTCCTCCCGACGTTCCAGGTAACTAGTAGTTATCTTAGAACGATAGAGATTAGAGTATTTTTCGGTATTAGATTATTACGCAAGGAAATTGTTTAAAATACTTTTTTATGAAATTATTGATGAAATTATACGTGAATGTTCTTGATATATGCTGTGTGAATATTATGTGCAGAAAAATAATTTTCGTTTGATTTTTACTATTTATTTGATTTATTTGGTAATTTATGCGTTTATGACTTATTTGCAAAATAAATAGTGAACGAATGTTATAATTGCTGAAATTATTTTTAGTGAAGCATGTTATATGTTTTATATGTATTTCATGCCTTGGAATAATTTTTGTCTACTGTTTACAAGTTTATTTAATTGGTTTATCTGTTTTTACATTTGCGTGTATGTCAGTATATAAATCGTGAAAATTATTTCTTGAGGCTGAAAAATTTATTTCTTTGCATATTATGTATTACTGTGAGTTTATGCATGTTATGTGAATTTTTGGTAATTTTTGGGCATTTTTAATTATTATATTGGTTTTATTGAGTATTCTGTAAATTAATGTTTACAAATACTTTTAGAGTCCGAAAATTATAAATAAAATTTATACCATGTCAGTGGGGCCATAATGGTCGTAATATAATTTTTTTGTTATTTTACTGATCGTACTTATTAGTTTAACAATTATTATCGTGTTTTTGTTGTGAATTTGAGGATATTCTTTTTAATTATTTGAGAGCTTGTTAATCAGAAATAATTTGTGATCTTTTATGTTCTCGGAAGCTGGTGTTGATTAGGTTACTGTGAGTATTATTGGTTATTATTATGTTTATGTTTGGTTTATGTAAAAATGATTAGTTGTGTACGTTTCATTTATTTAATAAATCTTGGAGTTAATTGGTGATCTTATTTGATATGATGCATTTCTTATTGAACTGTTATTGCTGTAAAAACTATTTCATTATCATAGTTGATGCTTAGTGATGTTCAAAGTATTGTGGTTGGAGATATTTGTTGTGAGTTTGTAAGTTACTACTTTGAGGATTTTTGAAGAATTACTTTTGATGAATTATGGGTATAAGGCCGGGTGGCATCCCTTTTTGACGAATATTTTTGATGAATGATACTTTGATGATATGTATGATTTTATTTTGAGATAAGAACATCCGGTGGGATAGATGTAGTCCCCGGTGAAGAACATGCCAACCACATGGTTTGCGAACTAGGGGTACTCCTGGGTTAATTGTTGACGTTCGAGAGGTCAGGGAGTTCTGCGTGTTCTACCCTGCATCGGGAGTTTGGCCATTCTTAGACACAGGCAGTGGGGAACGTAAGCCCATAGACTGACCTGGAGATTGCGATCTGACAAACCTTAGGAAGTGAATTGCGATTCATTGGCGTTCGGTTTCTGACTCAATAACTTGTTGTACCTTTGTTTTATTATTATTTAAGTATTCTTGAGATGATTTACTCACTATATCTTGTTTACTAGAAGTTTACTATCACTTGTATCACTTGTAAGCTTTATGGTTTTGGATGCATGTTATTGTTATCATGATCGTATGCTTTCCTTTCTTATTAATCTATGTCTGAATCATGCTTTGATTTCCTTTATTCTGGGCCCACTGATTGTGGATGTTTGTTGTATATTTTGCAGGTTTTGTTGATAGAAATCTTCTTTGGTTTTGGGCTCGGGTTGAAATACGAGAATGAAATGATAGTTGTTTTAGGCCTAGACTGCTAGTTAGACTTTTCTCATTTGGAATACTCTGAATTAGTTATTTATTGATATTATTTATTTAAGTTGGTCTCTTAACATAGTTATTTAAATACCTTTGTATTAGAAGTGGCATTCCCAGAAGACGATGTTTCCGCCATCGTCCTATAATACTATTATTATTTCTTTCTTTTTCCGCTTTGAAATTCTGGGGTGTTACAGAAAGAATTCCAAAACATATGACATTCATTAAAAAAATATGTGGTAAATACATAAATTCCTTAAGAAGAATTAGATTATCTACTACATTAAAGAGCAATTACAACCCTAAATAACCGTTGCAATAAGCCTAAAAATCGTTACAATAGACCTATTGCAACGATCCCTAACCGTTGCATTTATTGGCGTTGCAATAGGTCTATTGCAACGGTTTTTGGGCCTATTGCAATGGCTGTTGTGGAACCGTTGCAATAGATCTATTGTAACGGTCATTTTACCTTATTGCAACGCCACTCTTTAACTGTTGCAATATGTCTATTGCAACGCTAGATAATCCTATTGCAACGGCAAGATAGACCACTAACCCATATGTTTTTAAGAACCTATTGCAACGGTTATACAACAACCGTTGCATTACTTTAAAAAATTGTCAAATTAAATAATAATAACAACAATAATAATAATAATAATAATATAATAAAAATTAATGGTAATAGAAGTTTCATTAAGTTATTGAAAAATTAAGAAGTTGCACAATTTACTTCTTGTACAAAAATGAAGCACTATACTAGTTGCTTCAACTTTGATACATGTAAACCCAAAAATGACTTCAACATACATGCATCAAAATTTTCCAAAGAAAGTCAAAAATATCCAAAATAACACAACACACTAGCTATTTCACCAAAATCTTCCCATCAACAAAAAAACTTCAAACTGTAGGTTGGATGCAGTTTTCCTCCTCTATTCCATTACTTGGTTCAACATGATGTACCTACATATACAATAAAAAAAGTTAACCAAAGACAATAAATTAAATAGAAAAAAGCAAAGGGAACTAGATATTGCATAACATATGTATGTTTTTTTGTTTGCTTACTTTAATGAGGAAAAAAAAATAATGCTCCAATATATGAAGACTAATAAAAAAAATACTAGTTGATAATTGATAAAAATCTCTGTAAAAATTTCGACAGAGTCTCCTTTGTAAAATGGACAAACCAAAATATATGGGATAGTCAAAACCTGTTTCAACTTTCAACCCAAATACAAGAATAATACAAGAACTTAGAAGTCAATCCTTCTAAAGTTCTATTTGATAAGTTTCATTTTGGACAGCCAAGTAACAATTAGGATTGGACAACCAAGTATTTAAGTGAAAAAAAATGCAGCAAATCATTCCAACTACCCTCACCAAAATCAATGGATCAAAATGACCAACATTATAAAAATGGAAACAAACTTACCTATCGATTGTCTGAGTGCACTCCAATAGAAGATTGTCCATTTGACTTACTAACCGAAGATTTACTATCGCTTCCTGTCTTTGTCATATATGGAAGCATAATCTTTACCTCAGGATTAGCATCAAATAGTTGTCTTAGTAAAGGATTAGCTTCGAGTAGTTGATGCACTACTTGCGACTGTATGCTTTGTAAGAACTCTTGAGGAAATATGTAACTTGAGTTTTTGCCCCCTTTTTTCAAATCAGTTATAGTCATACCTTTTCCAAAGAGTCGCACACATCCACTATGCTCTGGTTTTTTTCATCACTTCACTATAAGGATCCTTGTAGTTTGATCCTTCATGCTCTTCTGACTCTATTGCTTCCATTTGCTCCTATATATGGATGTATAAAGCAACAATACTATTACATATTATGTAAATTGAAAATATTGCAGCACCTTAGAATTTCAATGAAGGGGACTACTACACTAGGCATGTGTGTGAGTGGATTTTAATGAACCTGTATCATTTCACAAAATTTATTCAATAATCAAAAAAATTATCTCTGCAATTATACCAACAAAATACTACTCTATATCAATTATAATCAGTGATCAGTTCAACATTCTATGCTATGACCAGTAGAACATAAACCCACATAGAACATATACAAAGAATAAGGGTTTAAAGAAAAACCTACGATAATCTGTTTTGTTTTTCCATAGCTTGCATGTTTTGTATGACTTTTCGGGATTTCTTTTCCGAGAATGGAAGTAAACCTTTGCTTTTGAGGGTTCTTCCTTACTTGGATCTTCTTGTTTCTATTCACAACAAATTATTCGGTTAGTTTTTAACGTGTAACCAACGGGAAAAAAAAGTATGATAAGCAAGTAATTACACTAGTGGAAAAAAGCCTAAGGGCTGCGGTCAAAAGTGGCCTAAAGGCTGCGTTTTTTGACCGCAGTAATTAGAGTAGCAGCCCTTAATATATAGGAAGGGTCATGTTCTGAACCGCAGCCCTTGCGGATTAAGGGCTGCGGTATCAAGAAAACCGCAGCCCCTTGGCCACATAAGGGCTACGGTTAATTGGGAAAACCGCCCTTGATTACTTAAGGGCTGCGGTTTTCCCAATTAACCTACCTTATGTGGCCAAGGACTGCGGTTTTCTCTATTAACCGCAGCCCTTTTGTAATTTTTTTTTTTTTAAATTCAGCTATATAATATTATGTATGCGCTCGTTCCCTGTGTCGCTGGTTCCTTGCTGCTTTGCTTTGTACCATATTACAAACCTCATAATGCATATATATATATAGAGTTCCCAATTATATATGTAATAATTCTATATATATAATAATAATAATGTTAAAGAGTACATATTAAGGCAAATATTAATTCTAATACAAAAAGCTACATTAACGCAACAACCGAATAGCTTGCCAACTTGTTTCGAACTTCTAGCTAGTTCTTGCAAAATCCTAACCAATGTATCATAGACAATCTTCACAAATGTAGGTTGCCAACTTGTTTCGAACTTCATCCAATTCTTCAATTGTGAATTCATCCAACCTTGGTACGTCGTTATCCATGTAAACCTTGCAATAATATGAATATAATAAATTAATAAGATCAAGTCAAACATTTACAATATATAATAACAACTAACTCTTGCAATTAATTAGCTAATTAAACAACCAATTTTTGAGTTGATTTTGTCGATTTTTGTGAATTTGAGCTATTTTACATCCCAAAACTACTTTCTTTCATGTTATATATGCATACTGTATGCATACTTGAAGTGTTAATGTCAAATTTAGGTGCACAAGATTAGAAGTTCAATTTTTAGGTTCATTTCGGGGACGATTTTTGTGAATTTGAGCTATTTCACTTCCCAAAACTACCTACATGTTACATATAGGAGCAAAACTAACACACACCACTTACTTTATGCATAGTTGAAGTGTTAATGTCATATTTAGGTGCAAAAGATTAGAAGTTCAATTTTTAGGTTCGTTTCGGGGTCGTTTTATGTGAATTTGAGCTATTTCACTTCCCAAAACTACCTACATGTTACATATAGGAGAAAAACGAACACACACCACTTACTTTATGCATAGTTGAAGTGTTAATGTCATATTTTGGTGCAAAAGATTAGAAGTTCAATTTTTAGGTTCGTTTCGGGGTCGTTTTTTGTGAATTTGAGCTATTTCACTTCCCAAAACTACCTACATGTTACATATAGGAGCAAAACTAACACACACCACTTACTTTATGCATAGTTGAAGTATATAAGTCATATTTAGGTGCAAAAGATTAGAAGTTCAATTTTTAGGTTTGTTTCGGGGTCATTTTTTTGTGAATTTGAGTTATTTCACTTCCCAAAACTACCTACATGTTACATATAGGAGCAAAACTAACACACACCACTTACTTTATGCATAGTTGAAGTATATAAGTCATATTTAGGTGCAAAACATTAGAAGTTCAATTTTTAGGTTCGTTTCGGGGTTGTTTTTTGTGAATTTGAGCTATATTCACTTCCCAAAACTATCTACATGTTATATATAGGAGCAAAACTAACACACACCACTTACTTTATGCATAGTTGAAGTGTTAATGTCATATTTTGGTGCAAAAGATTAGAAGTTCAATTTTTAGGTTCGTTTCGGGGTCGTTTTTTGTGAATTTGAGCTATTTCACTTCCCAAAACTAGCTACATGTTACATATAGGAGCAAAACTAACACACACCACTTACTTTATGCATAGTTGAAGTATATAAGTCATATTTAGGTGCAAAAGATTAGAAGTTCAATTTTTAGGTTCGTTTCGGGGTCGTTTTTTTGTGAATTTGAGCTATTTCACTTCCCAAAACTACCTACATGTTATATATAGGAGCAAAACTAACACACACCACTTACTTTATGCATAGTTGAAGTGTTAATGTCATATTTTGGTGCAAAAGATTAGAAGTTCAATTTTTAGGTTCGTTTCGGGGTCGATATGATTATAGTTAATTTATGCTACAATTTCCAAAATAAACTAATTCTTACCTATCAATTTAATCTAAATTAAATAAACTAATTAGTTACATACCTTTTGAAGATAATCGATGTCAGTACAACGGTTGACTATATCAAACATGTACCGCAGTACGTAATAGCCACAATCAACACCATTCTTTTGTTGCGGACACTGAAATTCACCAAATTTAAACATCCAAAAACATTCATGTTAAATTTTGACGTTGTAGTGTATTGTTCACCATATACCTTTCGCACGCCGAGGAGGACACCTCCCACGCCCCTCACACGACCACTATGGTCCTTTCCTAGAGTTTCGTGCTAAGCATCCATGTGTGCGGTAGGAGTGAAATCACATGTTGCCTCCTTTTCCTTTAATCCGATCTACAAATAAAACAACAGACAATTGGACGTTAAATTTTTTCAAAAAACAAAACGTACTACCGAATAAGTTGCGGCGACAGAGAAGCCGCAAGAAGCCGAGCGAGTGGCGGCCGGCCCGGTTTTACTGCCGCCGTGGCGCTCGGCTGGCGACCTACTTCGGCTATGCGCTTGGCGCGCGGGCCGTGCAAGCGGGGGGGAAGTGGGGGACTGTGTAGGGGGAGTGCGGGTGTGGGGTGTGGGGGTGAGGTTACTTGAATAATGGATATAAACGAAAAACATATCAAATTAGCAAAATACGCCTAAAATGATCTTTATTTTCCCGAAATCCGATCAACAACAAAGTAGCACCTATAAATCTACTTAATAGCAATATTTTAGGTTATATTATCATGTTTCACAAGAAATTGGAGCCCAATGACTCAAACTATTCGAAAATGACATGAAATGACCGAAATAGGCCTAAAATGATATTTACGTTCCCGAAATCCGACCAATAAAAAAGTAGAACCTATAAATCTACTTAATAGAAATATTTTAGGTTATATTATCATGTTTCACAAGAAATTGGAGCCCAGTGACTCAAACTATTCGAAAATGACATGAAATGACCAAAATAAGCCTAAAATGATATTTACGTTCCCGAAATCCGACCAATAACAAAGTAGAACCTATAAATCTACTTAATAGCAATATTTTAGGTTATATTATCATGTTTCACAAGAAATTGGAGCCTAGTGACTCAAACTATTCGAAAATGACATGAAATGACCGAAATAGGCCTAAAATGATATTTACGTTCCCGAAATCCGACCAATAACAAAGTACAAACTATAAATCTACTTAATAGCAATATTTTAGGTTATATTATCATGTTTCACAAGAAATTGGAGCCCAGTGACTCAAACTATTCGAAAATGACATGAAATGGCCGAAATAGACCTAAAATGATATTTACGTTCCCGAAATCCGACCAATAACAAAGTAGAACCTATAAATCTACTTAATAGCAATATTTTAGGTTATATTATCATGTTTCACAAGAAATTGGAGCCCAGTGACTCAAACTATTCGAAAATGACATGAAATGACCGAAATAGGCCTAAAATGATATGTACTTACAATGGCATTGGCTATCTTTTCTGTAACGGGATCAGGTAACACTCTGTTTCCCTTTGCATCAACCCCATGCATCGAACACCACCAATCAAGGACCCCGGTTGACGAGCCGGTGTAACCGATGTGGTTGTAGAGGTAGTTGTCGTTGTCGAATCTCGTGTGGGGTAATGGGCAAACATCCACTTTTTTCTCGCCTCATCGTAGGAATGGGCACCCAAATGATGATAATATTTCCTTGCTTTTGCACTCGTGCTTTTTTTCTCACGTCTTGCCTGAAAAAACACATAATTACAAACAAAAGATTAGGTGTTATATACAATCATACTCGAGCTAAGTGTGGTAAATATAATTAAAATCCTTTGCTTACAATAGCTTCCGGGGTAGTATTTTTGGCAACAAATGCTTCCCACTCTTTAGGTTTGATATTTCTCCATATTTGATATGGTAATGTGGTGGGTTCCTCTGAATTTTCCAATGCAGCCTCAGCTTCGATTTACTTTTCTCCCCCATAAATTTTCTTCTTCTTTGTACCTGTTCTTTTCCTCCGCTTAGTAATCCAACCGGACACTAACTGAGCCTTGAAATCTCGAAATCTTTGAGCAAACGCGGATAAAAATAGATTCTTCTTGGCTTCATCATCTTCGATATTGAAGAGATTCTACGAAAAAAAAGAACAAAAATATTAGTTTCTACATTTGTTGTAATAGATTAAATTTTATCATTAGTACTACATACACATACATTTATTAAAATAAGAAACTAAATGGTAGTATGAAACTTACCATAGTGTCATTCCATAGTAATTTCTTCATCCCCTCGGGCACCTCTTGCCATGAATGCAAAATGGAGAGCCTCCGAACACAAAGGCCAATATGTTTGGCATACTTAGAACGCCACACACCACAAGGTTGACCCAAGTTATCGTACTCTAAAGTCATATGCAAGTGAGTAGCACTTATTGACTTTGTAGGTCCTCTTCCCTTTCTCTTTTTCATCACTTTCGATTTTCTTTGTTGTTGATTTGTTTGTAACTCCCGTTGTTGACCTTCTTTCCTACAAACTTGTTGTGCTTTCACAATTGTACCACTTTTTGGATGAAGTTCATGAAGATCTCGATCTTCGAGATCACCTTTATCTGGGTCCTTCCTCACATCATAAGATTCATCCTCGGTTGTGTGTTCACTAGTCGTCATCTCATCCATATGTAGTAATTATCCCTGCAATTATAAACACATAGAAATTAATATATATGTACAAGTTAAAAAAAATAACAAATTGATTAAGGACCAACAATAATGGAACATCGGAAATCGTGGGCCACTAGCGGCAGCAGGGGGGAAGTAGCTAGGGGTTGGACGGGGGGAGCGGGGCGTGCAAGGGGGGGAAGTAGCTAGGGGCTGGACGGGGGAGCGGGGGGCAAGGGGGGACCGGGGGTGCAGAAGGGGGGGAAGCGGGAGGCTCGAAATATATAAAAAGACATAAATCGGCCGAAATATATAGGCCTAAAATGATATTTATTTTCCCGAAATCCAACCATCAAAAAAGTAGCTCGTATAAATCTACTTAATAGCAACATTTTAGGTTATAAGATCATATTTCACAACAAATTGGATTACCATGACTCGAAATACACGAAAATGACATGAAACGGCCGAAATAGGCTTAAAATGACGTTTACTTTCCCGAAATCCAACCATGAACAAAGTAGCACCTATAAACCTACTTCGTAGTCGTATTTTATGCAATATTATTACATTCAACAAGAAATTGGAGTCACATTACTTTCCCGAAATCCAACCATGAACAAAGTAGCACCTATAAACCTACTTCGTAGTCGTATTTTATGCAATATTATTACATTCAACAAGAAATTGGAGTCACATGACTCGAAATAAACGAAAATAACATGAAACGGACGAAATAGGCCTAAAATGACCCTTACTTTCCCGAAATCCAACCAACAACGAAGTAGCACCTATAAACCTACTTAGTAGTCGTATTTTATGCAATATTATCACATTCAACAAGAAATTGGAGTCACATGACTCGAAATACACGAAAATGACATGAAACGGCCGAAATAACCTTAAAATGATGTTTACATTCCCGAAATCCAACCAACAACAAAGTAGCACCTATAAATCTACGTAATAGTCGTATTTTTGGCTATATTATCATATTCAACAAGAAAATTGAGTCACATGACTCGAAATATATGAAAATGACATGAAATGGACGAAATAGAGATAAACCTGAGTATATGTCTCATGATTTGTTGACCTTCCGCCGTTTCTTAGGAGTTTCAACATGTATCCCTTTCGTATGATCAACACGCATATAGTTCTCAGACATATTTACATCATCTTCCACGCTATTTTCAGGATAGGTAAAAGTTGGGATGTCCTCAAATGCATCATACTCTTCCTCATCCTCAACATCACCAATGCCCAGAATACTCCTTTTGCCAGGTACAACAATTGACCACTTATTATCAGTGATACGCTCAAGTTATACGGTGTTTATATTATATTTTGGGTGCACTTTGCTAAGGGTTTGATTGTAATTGTTAACGTTCGTGTTTTATTTAACCCTTAGCGGAAGTTCGGAGTTTTGCGAGATAATATGTGTTAATGCCATGTATTCCGAGCTTTCAAGGTGAAATGCATTTGAGCCAAGCAAAGTACCAAGCTGCATCGCAAGCACAACATCGTCTCACCAACCAAGCTCCGCCACAACCAAGCTCCACCAGCCGCATCGCAAGCCTGCCCAGCAGCATCATCGCCCAGCAGCCAAGCCTGCCCAGCGCATGCTCGCCCAGCGCATGCTCGCCCAGTTCTCGCGCATGCTCAGTAGCCCAGCAGCCAGCAGCTCGCACCTCGCGAGCTAGGTCGCACCTCGCGACCTTCTTACTCGCACCTCGCGAGATCCTTCGCACGGTGCGACCTGCGTTGCCCAGCCAAATGTGCGGTAGACATAACACTCTTCGCACCTCGCGACCAAACTCGCACCTCGCGACTCCTAGGTCGGTGTAATTGTCGGCTGACTTTTGAGCTTTAGTATAAATACTAAACTCTATTTTTGGACCTAGGGGGCAGCAGCCACAAGGAGAGGGAGTCTCCAAAACTCCACTCTTGTCTTGTTGTCTTCTCTTTTTAGTTTTTATTTTATAGTTTAGTTTTAGGAGATTTCAATTATGGGATTGGCTTATGCTATGCCGATTGTAGCTTGAACCATTCTTGAACGAGATTAACATGAAGCTTCAAGCATTATTGTGAGATCTTTCCTCTCTATTTAGTTTCTTTGATTATGGTTTAATTTCTATGCTTGTTTTCTATGTTTTTTGCATGATTATGCTAGGAACGTTACTAGTTTGATTGTGTAATTAATCTAATGCTAGATTTAAGAATAGAATCGGATTGTTTTATTCTTTTATCAATTTGTAGCAAACTAGGGAGTAGCTTAGATGCAGATCGTCTTGGTTATTTCTTAGGGAAATTGAATCAACTGTTGAATGTTTATCACTTGTATGACGTTAGCAGGTCTGTTGGTTCTCTGTGTTTATTGCTGCTAATGGATTGAACTTAGACACTATCGGACTAGGTTATCCTTTAGTTAGGGTTTTATAGTCACGCTGATCGTGCTATTCAACTAAGAATAAGGAGAATGCGAGATTAACTCTCAACAATAGATAATCATGGAAATAATTAGAGTTGAGGTTCAATGATCGATAATGAATTGAAGTGGATGTTAATCGGATTCAAGATCTTTCCATATTGATTTCTCATTTTGTTTATATGCTAGTTAGTTGTAGTTTAATCTACTTGAAACCCCCCTTTGTAATTAGGTTTCTCGGCCCTTAGCTTAATCTAGGTTTTGAATCACGCTAAGTATTAAACTCGTCCCTGTTTCCCTGTGGATACGACCCCTACTTCCATTATACTACCTTAGTGTAAAAGAGAGTAGGAGAAATTTTATCTTTGGCCGGGTGCGGTGCACAACGACACATCCCCGCCCGCCAATCAGCAGGATTAGTTACATAGAATACTTGTTTAGCTTGTGATGCAAGTACAAATGGCTTTTCAGTTTCACGTAGACGACCCATGTCCACAAGAGTGAATCCGCAAGGATCATCTTTTTTTACGCAACGTCGATTATCATCAACCCAATTGCAACAAAAGAGACAAATATGAAAAGCTGAGTAGTCAAGCTCCCATATTTCTTGAATTCGCCCATAATAGTTGGTGGCAACAAGAACGGGAGACTTATCTTTCGAGCTTGCGTATTGTGTAGATGACGCCACAAGTGAAACACCACTATTCTGTCGCGATGTCGACTTAAGATCTTGACGTTCAGTCCAAAACGTATACCCGTTAATATCATAACCCTCATAAGAGTGTACAGATTCACGGGGACCAAATGCTAACCACTTGACTGTTTCAGAAACATTTTCATTTAAATCATCCACTACTCGATGATGAAACCAATCAATGAACGTCTTATTATGCATTTGCGTCAATGCCCTTATTCCTTTTCCAAGGTTGCTAACACGTAATTCCTCCATATGCTCATTTAAATAAGGATGGACAGCTGCCACGTGATGCAACACAAATAAGTGAGCTTGTGTACGCTTGTCGACAGAAGGTGAGATCAATTTTGAGCCAATCGTACCCTTGCCCTCGAGTGCGCCCTCGTGTCGAGATATCGGAACGCCAATAGGATCAACACCAAAGAACATACTACGCCACAAAATTACCGACCTCTTCGGCCACAATCCCTTGAATAATGCTACCTTCTGGTTGTGCAAGATTTCGAACTTTATCCTTCAAAGTACCCATATATCTTTCAAAAGGATAGCACCACCTCAAAAACACTAGACCACACAACTTAATTTATCGAACTAGGTGGACAATGAGATGCACCATAATGTCAAAGAATGCAGGGGGGAAAATCATCTCAAATTTGCATAAAGTTTCAACTATTCTAGCACGCAAGTCATCGAGTGTCGACAAGCTGTAGCACTTTCTTTGCATATTGTATGAAAAAATGAACAAAGTTCGTAATGGTGTGCCTCACATGCTTTGGAAGTATCCCACAATTGCAATCGGTAAGAATACTTGCATCATGACATGACAATCGTGAGATTTCATACTCGATAACTTCAACTCACCATTTAAGGTAACAAATCACTTCATATTCGATGAGTACCCAGTTGGAACCTTAATACCATACAATGACTCGCAAAAAATCCGTTTCTCGGCTTTCGACGACGTGTAGCAAGCTGGTGGTAAATAATTCTTATCCGAATCATCCACCTTTTTTCTTTTCCCAATTTCCTCATCAACCCCTTCCTCCACTACTTTCTTTTTCCTTCCCGCCCTTTTTTGAGCCCACAACTCCGGTCGAAGCTTATTTTTTTCCAAGTGAAGACGTGACGCTTTAACATCCTTTGTCTTACCCGGAATATTCATAAGTGTCGCAAGAATAGCATCACAAACATTCTTCTCAATGTGCATGACATCCAAGCAATGTCTGACTTTTAAACCTTCCCAATATGGGAGTTTCCAAAAAATAGACTCCTTTTTCCATAATCCTGTAGTTCCATCAACGTCATTCGCGGGTTTACCATAGATCGTTTCAATGCCCTTAACACGATTATAAACTTCAAGATGCAGTTAATGGTCTACGAGCAACTTCCTCTTCAACCGTCCCATCGAAGGCCTTTTTCTTAAATCGATAGGGATGGTCGCGTCTAAGGAGCCTTCGTGTGCGCATATAGACATGTTTGCAGCCCTTAATGTGTGTAGACTTCATGTCATCTATACAAATCGGGTACGGTTTTTTTTCCTTTGGTCTTATACCCGGATAAGTTCCCATAAGCCTGGAAAGTCGTTCATTGTACGAGAAAAGCATGGCACGCAGAGTGAACATCTCATTAGCATACGCATCAAATACCGACACTCCTTCGTTCCACATCTTACGTAAATCTTCAATAAGTGGTTGAAGGTATACATCTATGTCATTTCCAGGTTGTTTCGGCCCAGATATGAGGAAGCGACAACATGATGTACTTGCGTTTCATGCACAACCAAGGAGGCAAGTTATAAATCACTAAAACTACGGCCATGTACTATCTTTGAGAACTAAGATTGCCAAAGGGATTCATGCCATCCGTACATAATCCAAGCCTCAAATTCCTATCCTCGTTACCAAACGGCTTATGCACCCTATTGATACTTTTCCACTCGGGGGAATCAATAGGATGCTTCAAAGAAACCGTCTTTCTTCCTACGATCCGCATGCCACCGCATATTCTTCGCATCTTTTTTAGTGAGAACATGCGCTTAAATCTAGGTATTATGGGAAGATACCACAACACCTTAGCTGGTGGTCCTTCACTACCCCCGACCCCTTCACGCCCGTACCTTGATAATCCACAACGTGGACACTCATCTAAATGCTCATACTCATTACGATAAAGCACACAATCGTTTGGACAAGCATGTATCCTCCGGTACTCTAAACCGAAAGGACACATGAGTTTCTTAGCATAATAGTTCGACTTTGGCGAGATCATTTCCATCGGGAGCATATCGGCTAAAACTTCTAACAACGACGTGAAACCGCAATCCGTCCAACCTGCTTTCGACTTAATATTGAAGAGTGTTATCACAGCGGAAAGTTTGGTGTACTTCGTACAACCTGGATACAATGGCCTTTCAGTAGCCTCAGACATAGACTCAAACATACGAGGTCGTTTGCAAGACTGATCTTCAACCTCTTGTATCATCTCGTCTACCCGATCTCTATCATCATCCCCATATTCATCATCCCCATACTCACCATCCTCGAAATCATCACCTAATTTATCCTTCTCCTCTTCACATACATCGTTCATTATCCTACGACTTCTTGCATATCTCCCCTCCCTCACCATGCCAAACCCATACGTGGTATTGAGGCCTAAACCCACGACGAAAGACATGCTCCCTAAGCAAATGAATACTACTAACCTTGCTCACATTTCCACAATCTAAACAAGGACAATAAAAGTCGACCGCTCCAGAAGATGCTTGGTATTCTAATGCAGATTTACAAAATTCTGAGACCCCATTCACAAACTCAATCGATTCACGGCTACCATATATCCAAGTATGATCCATCTCATTCATGAAAACCTCTAATTAAACACAACCAATTATAAGTATCAATCATTTAAGCACATTCACATGCAAGACAATCACATATTGAAAACACGCACATATAAATGGAGGCTAAGAGAGTCACATGTGCAAATGTATGCATGCATCCGAAGGTCCTTATCACTCCAACCTAACCCATCCTTGGACGTTTAATCTCACTAGTGAATATATGCCAACTCTTCAATTCTAAGGAAAATCCGGCAAAGATTTTCCCTACAGAGTTCTCCAAGTACACAATGTAGATAATTGATTATCTACATATGTACACAGAGAACAATGTAGAGAAACGACAAACCAAGACTTTCCTTAGAATTGAAAAGAAGACATACATTCACCACCTAAGTGAGATCAAACGTCCAAGGACGATCCCAAAGGGGGACTATTCAAGACTTACTCCTAATGAGTAAGTCTTGAACGGGTATCTAGGCATATGATTGATGATATGATGATTCATATAACTTATACATTTCATAGCTTAATTAAATTGTTTTCATCCAATCTCATATCAAGAAATATACATACACGTATATAGATTGAATCTACATATACACAATAAATGAAGATATATAATGAATTGTCTTTATCATAAATACATACCAATAACAACTAATATGGAGATCGATCTCTATATATACTCTGCACTATCTCCTATTTGATTTGCCGCTTCCAATATGCTAATATCTAAGACACATAAAACCGAAAAAATTGTTAGCATATAGTAAATGCAAAAATTCAACAAAGACAATAATGAGCAATAGCACAACCAGCACCGCAACAATAATTCAAGAAGGAAAAACGGCGACAACAATTGAGAGAGATAAAAACCTAGTTGAATTTGGTCTGAAATTGAGAGCTGGCCAATTTACTTTCACTAAAACATCAAAATTCTCCAATTTAGCCAAACCCTAAAAGAAAATCCAATGTCATCAAAACTGCACTAGATCAAATTTTACGAAATCGATAACCAAATTCCTACTCAAATTAGATGAGTTGTACAAATAAAATAACAATAAAATCACGATAAACTGACATATATTGAAAAAAGCTGAAGAATAAGATTACAAAATGAAACTCCAACCTTTTCGTGTTTGAACTTGGTACGCAGATTACCGAGCTCTTTGTCGATTCTACAACTCTCTTACTCTCAGTTATGGTAATTACGAACACTCAGGTGGGTGGCGCGCACCGGTGGCAGGCGCTCAGGTGGTTGGTGCGCAACGGTGGCAGTCGCTCAGGTGGTTGGTGTTGTGTGGGTCTGCGTGGTGCGCTGGGGATGGCGCGTAGGAGGCTGAATGGCGCGCACAGGAGGGTGGACCGGAGCTCAGGTGGTGGTTCAATTCGAAAGCTAGGGCTCAGGGGTGGTTCAATTCGCAAGGGTAGGGCTCGGGGGTGGTTTATTTCTGCGTGGTGAGAGAATTTTTCGTGAATGAAAAATTGGGTGGAGCGAGGGAAGAATTAATGAGGGCGCGAATTTGGGGGAAAAAATAAAACAAAGGGCTGCGGTTTTCTACACAACCGCATCCCTTTTACAACAGCAAATGGCTTTTTTTCCTCTAGTGTTACCAGCTTTTCACGCAACATTACATATGATGTAGGACCCATGGTGTGTATGTCATCTGCCATTTGTCGATTGGATCTATTCTTGTCACTATCTTCCTATTATATGGAAAACAAATTAATTGAATTTTATTAATAGGAGCGAAGATCGTAATAATATCAAAAGACAACTAACATTACATACCTTAATTGGCTCAATGTCCCAATAGTTTAGAAGCTCTTTGAGTTTGTGCTCCAGAATTGTTTTCGGATGTTTGTTCCATCTTTCATCATAAGTCTCATATGCATAGTAGTATAAGCTCTTACACCTAGATTTCCAACATTTCAACTGCTCATTTACGGTGTATAACGCCCAATATTTGCCTTCTATGGGAACCACATACTTCTTCTGCACAAATAATTTTTAAGTTTGGTTAGTCGAGTTTCTGACATATATTGTATAGCTGAAACAAACAAGTAATGATTTTATTAAACACTAAAACACTTATTTCCATTATCCATCTCCTAAAAGTAAGAACTATAAGATTTCCTGTAATCATAGGTCATAGGAACAAGCATATTCCGTAATCATAAGTCATAGAAACAAATACAAAAAACAATATAATATAGGACCAGGTTTTGATATGACCGAATTTAGATAGACAATTAAACAATCATCCAATATTGTGTGTGATATAATTTAGACTATGATATGTCTTCACCCTATATCATAATGTGTTTAATTCATTAGGATGAAGATAAAATAATTTTACGGTATACTTCTGCTGAAGAAGAAAACTAGTATAAAGAATTCATGTTTTCCTCCAGTTTTCAATAGTGCGAACATAAGTAACAGGGATTAACTTCTGATCTCAATTAATATGTATCTTGTATACTGTAGATTGTATACTATAGACTGTAGTAGTAAAAAGATTAATTTAGTATTACTGAAGGAGAAAACTCATATAAAGTACTCCATCTATTTTTTTATCTTTCTTACTTGGAATCTTTGCACTATTCATACTTAGAGAGAATCTTCTCAATTTTTTTCAATTTATAAGAAAAAAATATAGTCATGTGGGGTCTTGTTTGATTCTTTTCAATTAGTACCTTATTAATATTCAATCGTTATAATTTTTACTAATATATAATGAAAGATATTTAAGTTCAAAGAGGTGCATTGGGAGACGCGCATAGGAAAGTGAGATTGATAAAAAAACAGAGGGAGTATTTATCTTCTCCTCCAGTTTTTGAAAGTATTTAAATAACTATTAGTAGAAAAATTAATTTATTATTACTGTACTAGCTTGATTCTTGGTTTTGTTCTTGCATGATTCGACTTTCTGTGGTACTTCCTAGTCTTTTACTATTTTTTAATATTGTTGATGAATGGCCTAATAGAATAGTACTGGTTTCCTGATGCAATTCAGCAATTGTTTTCATGAAATTTTGTTTATTGTTGATTTAGTCACTGATTAGATTAGTTTTTTTTTTCTTATAAAAACTGAAATTAACTCATTATTTTGAAGTGCAAGGATTATAAAGCTAATATCTTACATTCAAAGATGGAATATCAAGAATATACAGCGTTACAAAGGTCAAAGGAAGTCAACATTATATTTTACAAGAGAAGCAAGAATCAAGCTATGATCCTAATATCACACTATGTCTCTTCAAGATTCTTGATAATAGACCTGGGTGTGCCAAGCTCATGGTACACCCAGGGGCATTTTCATAATTAATTAGAACTTTAGGTGTACACCCAGCCCAAACCTTCTCAACCCAGGTCATGGTATTCTCGTTTTCAGTCCAGGTCCATAATATTTCAAATGGATATTAAATTTGTCTGATTTATCTCTCCTTTTTTCTTTACGTTTCTCTCTCTGGTGGGACGCGGTCGTACACGCTACCAAAGATAAAAGTTTATTTTCCTTCTTTCCAATACAAATGAATGTAAGTGGCAAGTAGGGTCGTATCCACAGAGACTTGGGGACTAACTCGTGTTTATAATGTATCAAATGGGGGTTTTGTGATTAAAGAATTGAATGAATAAATACTAAGAAATAAAGAACAGTAAAGAAGTAGTGTAATCAATAAGAGAAGAATCTTGAGTTCGGTTAATGGCCACTTCGATTCATACTGTTGATCATTGGTTTCTCAAATGTGTAACTTTACTCTTAATTACTCAAAGCTGGAAATCGAATTCCTTTCCCTCAAATGAACCGTTAAACAATCACAATCAGATGATCATAAAACTTGAACTAAAGATTAATCTAATCTAATCAGAGATTAAATTCAAATCAATAGAACGTCAACGAGCAAGGAAACAATGAGCCAATTAACAAATTGCTAGCACAACATATTCAAATTGGAAATTGTGATTTCATCTAGTGATTAATCAAGAATAATCAGATTCATTAATCAAACCCTAGATTGCTACTCATGAAAGAAGAACAGATGAATCGGCATCAATTCTAAATCCTAGCAAAAGATAAATCGAATGTATAAACTAGTAGTACTCCTAGCAATACATACCACAATCATAGATTAAAATCAAGAAATCACATTTATAATTAAGAAAAAGTTAACAAAGAGAAACCTCACAATAATAGACCGAAGCTTGATTAACCGTTCTCAAGACTAGATTTAGGCTACGATCGACATAGCATCCATCAAGCAAATCTTCAAACTAATGATTCGAAACTCAAAAAGGGAAGATAGGGATTAGGGTTCTTCTTCTCTATCCTCTCTAATTAGGTTCAAAAAATTACAAGACATCCCACAAAACAACGTTTTTCTCTTTAATAAAACCTAAGGGAAAGCTGAAAACTGCCGAAGAGTCGTACCCGCGTCGAAGTGCGCGAGTCGGGCAGCTATGGCGCGCGGCTCGAGCCTTCGCTGCTGCCAAATAGCACTCTCCACTCGAAGTGCGCGAGTCGGGCATTGCCTATGCGCGAGTCGGGCATTGCCTATGCGCGAGTCGGGCATTGCCTATGCGCGAGTCAGGCACTCGACTCTGTCAATGTCACGCCTTCGCTGCTGTGAATCTCATGCTTCTGCTCGAAGTGCGCGACTCGTGCGATGCTGGTGCTGCGCATGATCTGTGAGACTCGATATGCGTGAGTCGTGCGTAATTGGCGCCCATGGTGCGCACTAGCCACTGCTTGAGATTTAGTCTCCAACCACGCCCGAGGTGGGCTCTTCAACGCTCATGGTGGCAATCATTGCTGTAGATACATTAAGGGATGAACTTGCATGACAACCATCGAAATCTAGACTTCAAGGAACTTTGTGAGCTTAATCCACCTGTAAATGATCAAAAGCATATGGAACCACAAAATATCCTTAAATCTCCTCTAATACTGCAAATTCATCATAGCTCCCTCTTCTCCACACTAAGGTTTAGATGAGTCAAACTCTCCTTCTTAAACCTTAAACCTTAGTAAAATGGACTTCTCAATACTCTATAATCGCACATAACTTGGTCACATCAAATACCCCCACACTTGAACTTTACTCGACCTCAAGTAAACTCAAAATAAAGGTCAATGAGGCATCCCTTCCAAGCCATTGCTCACCTTTCACTACTCTCCTTATCTCTCCATCCTAGTGTATGATAAAGGTTTGCTATTTCCCCCAATTCGCTCAAAGCCAAGTCTAAGGGTAAGAGTCACCCCCACACTTGAGCTAAAAGCTCTCCTGAAATAATGTAGATAGCATTCTCATACTATACTCAACACCAAGATAATAAAAATGTATGACTTTGAACCCCGAAAGATCTCAAAGGATTCAAAGCCATCCCAATCTGCACAACACCACAACCATCCTCATGTTATGAAATGACAAAAGTAAATTCGAATCCTGACAAATCTCAAATGACTCGAACTTGGACCATCTAAACACAATCACAACCACCAAACTCCTTATTCCTCCAATGATGAGGGAGCTCTAACCTATTAGCCTCTAACTCCGAACATCAAGATGAAAAACCTACCCGTGGTACTCCTTATATCACCAATCCTCCTTATGACACCAACTCCGGCAAATGATTTCAAATTTTCTCTCTTTTATCTCTCATTTTACCTAGGAACCCTTTCGGGTTTTCATCCTAGCTTCACACATTTTTTTTTCATTTATGAGCTCACCATCTCACCCGCTCTATTTAGCCACTTTTTTTGCATAGATTACGCTTTCGGGTTTTCAACCTATCCGGGCCCCCATTTTTGCCTGAGTCGCCCGCCCTTGCGGGTTTTCAACTCAGCGGGTTTCATTTCATCACTTTCTTTTTTTTTTTTCAAAAATAAAACGAGTAAACATCAAATAAAACAATGAGCAATTCCTCCCCCCTACTTAATCAAGACATTGTCCTCAATGTGAGAGCAAGTACAAGAAAAACACAAGAAACGAAAAGGGGAACACTCAAAAACCGACTCTCACAAAAATTCTCACTCCCTCAACAATACCCATCAAAAACAAATCACACCCCAATAACATAAGAAAACACAATGACGACAAACACACACACCATCTCACAACCCGACTCCCTATAACACCCATGTAAATGACTAATCCAAAATTAAATTCATTGGGAGAATATAATTTCGGAATGTGCACCTTATAGTAGAACCAAATCCAGTATGCAAATGCGCATCATTGCTCATAAGCATTGCTCATGCAACTCTTTCATCAATATCGACCCTCCAATTTCACCAACGTCTCTCAAATGGACACCTCTCAAAGGTCTCTTGATGTATTTTGGCTTAAGTTGGATTATGATTGGCTAAGAGTGTTTTGAATTGTAGCTCGGGAAACAAGAGGGGTAATGGTTGGTGAAAGATAATTTGTTGTGGTGAAGTATAGAAAATGGTGAGGTTTAAGAGTAAGAAGGAAAAGAAAGGGGAAAAAGAAAAGAAAAAAAAATAGAAAAGAAAAAGAAAGAAGAAAAGAAAAAGGGGCTCGGGTTGCCTCCCGAGTAGCGCTAAGTTTAAAGTCATTAGATCGACCTTATACCTCCCACAATCAATCCGGGGATGGTTCAACTCCTTGTTCCAACACTTGTTCCTGTAAGTCTAATGAGACCACTTCCTGCACAACTAGCGTTAGTGATAACGGTGTAAAACTATGCTGTAAATCAGGTGGTCTCTCATGTTTTTGCAACCTCACTACCTCCAATGACTCATGTCCCTCACTGGTATCATATGTATCACACTCTATGGACTGAATAGTACCCACAAAGCATGAGGGATGGTCAGTCGCTAGGGAATTCCTAGACTCATGAATACCAAATGCCTCTATATGTCCCCCAAACTCCACAGTTAATGACCCAGCACCAACATCAATTTTTGTACTGGATGTTTTCAAAAACGGCCTCCCTAAGAGAACAGGAGAAACATGACTATCAGACTCCATGTCCAGTACATAAAAGTCAGTAGGAAACTGAAGTTTACCAACATGAACTAACACATCCTCTACTTTACCCGTGGGATAAGAGTTGGATCCGTCAGCTAATTGCACTATGACATTCGTTGCATGCAAAGGGCCAAGTGCTAAAGACTTATATAGTGAAAATGGAATCACATTAATTGAAGCACCTAAGTCTAACATAGCTTTAGGAATACCAATGTCATTAATAGTGCAAGGGATGGTAAGCATGCCTGGGTCATCATATTTGGGAGGAAGTGTATTATGAGAAATAGCAGAAACATGCTCACTAGTGTTCTCTATTTTGTGTAAAATAGGGGAACTTACCTCACATTCGCGTACTGCCTCGTATATACCTTTGTTGCGTTCATACCTTCTATCGGCCCGCAAAGCTTCTGGAAAAGGTGGGGGAGGTCGATGCTTTGGAAGTAAAGTAACTTCCTTGTTTCTTGTCACCATGCTTTCTCCCTGTGTCAGCTGTGTATCACCCCTTATCATGATAGCGCTCACATTCTTCTTTGGGTTTACTTCTATTTGGGAGGGTAATTTTCCCAACTCACGAGCCTCTAGCCTGCTCACCGCACTCGAAACCTGGCTCATCTGTGTTTCCAGATTCTTTATACTCGAGCGGGTTTCTTCCTGAAACTGTACCATATTCCCTTGCATGTTGGTCACATTCTTGGTTAAGGCATTGAGCATATCTTCCGTAGACATTGTAGAGCTTTACCTCATACCCGAATTCTGACCCTGATGTTGACCCTGAACTAGAGCTTGAGGTCTCATGAACTGTTGTTGTGGTTGATGATACTGTGTGGGTTGTTGGTCACCTTGATCGTTACCATACCTCAACCTTGGATTATCTCTCCAACCAGGATTATACGTGTTGGAATAAGGGTCATACCTCCTTTGATTCCCTGAGCCTTGAAAACCAAGAGCTTTGACTTCCTCACTTGATCCCTCTTGAAGTTGTGGGCAATAATCAGTGGGGTGGTCTGAAGCACATATCCCACACGCCTTAACTTGTTGTGTGTGTACCTTAACAATGAGCTCTCTTACTAGTGAGGTAAGAGCTTGAACCTGCTCTTCAAGTTTGGGATTTTGCATATTTGAGCTACTCACATTCACCTTCTTGTGGGTGGATCGCCTACTAAAATGTCTAGAGCCTTCAGAAAGCTCCTCTATCAAAGCTCTAGCGTTCGCTGGAGTCTTATTTATGATCGATCCACCACTAGCTGCATTAATCATCCGCACATCATCATCAGAAAGCCCATTATAGAAGTATAAGATCAAATCTTCCTCACTATATCCATGATACGGACAGCTTGCACATAACCTCTTAAAACGTTCCCAATATTCATACAAAGGTTCATCATATCGCTGCTCTATGTTGCTGATCTCTTTCTTGAGTGTGGATGACTTTGAAGCGGGAAAATATTTATCAAGGAACCGCTTCTTCATTTCAGACCAACTGGAGATACACCCCGGTGGAAGATAATATAGCCAATCTTTGGCCGTATCCTTTAGAAAAAAAGGAAACGCCCTCATCTTAACCTGTTCTTTAGTGGCACTACTCGGTTTCATGCTTGAGCAGACAACATGGAACTCAGATAGGAACTTGTTAGGGTCTTCACCACTGAGCCCATGAAAAGATGGTAACAGATGAATGAGCCCTGACTTGAGCTCGAAGGTGGTACCTTCCTCCGGTGTTGGGAAAGTGATACATAGCGGTTGCTGATCAAGATTAGGAGCGGTGAGCTCCCTCAGAGTACGAGTCTCCACCCTAGGTGGCATTTCTTCTTCCAAATTCAATGAAAATGGAAGTTCTTGAAAATTTCTTCTCAATTCCCTTCGCAACCTGAAAAGATTCAATTCTAACTCGGGATCGTAATCCACACAATCTTGGTTAGTAGCACGGGTACCAACCATATACTAAACACAATGTGAAAATTTCGAAACACAATCTACAATAAACACATTTTAGTAATTGCCAAGTCCCCGGCAACGGCGCCAAAATTTGGTGGGACGCGGTCGTACGCGCTACCAAAGATAAAATTTTATTTTCCTTCTTTCCAATACAAATGAATGTAAGTGGCAAGTAGGGTCGTATCCACAGAGACTTGGGGTCTAACTCGTGTTTATAATGTATCAAATGGGGGTTTTGTGATTAAAGAATTGAATGACTAAATACTAAGAAATAAAGAACGGTAAAGAAGTAGTGTAATCAATAAGAGAAGAATCTCGAGTTCGGTTAATGGCCACTTCGATTCATACTATTGATCATTGGTTTCTCAAATGTGTAACTTTACTCTTAATTACTCAAAGCTGGAAATCGAATTCCTTTCCCTCAAAAGAACCGTTAAACAATAACAATCAGATGATCATAAAACTTGAACTAAAGATTAATCTAATCTAATCAGAGATTAAATTCAAATCAATAGAACGTCAACGAGCAAGGAAACAATGAGCCAATTAACAAATTGCTATCACAACATATTCAAATTGGAAATTGTGATTTCATCTAGTGATTAATCAAGAATAATCAGATTCATTAATCAAACCCTAGATTGCTACTCATGAAAGAAGAACAGATGAATCGGCATCAATTCTAAATCCTAGCAAAAGATAAATCGAATGTATAAACTAGTAGTACTCCTAGCAATGCATACCACAATCATAGATTAAAATCAAGAAATCACATTTATAATTAAGAAAAAGTTAACAAAGAGAAACCTCGCAATAATAGACCGAAGCTTGATTAACCGTTCTCAAGATTAGATTTAGGCTACGATCGACATAGCATCCATCAAGCAAATCTTCAAACTAATGATTCGAAACTCAAAAAGGGAAGATAAGGATTAGGGTTCTTCTTCTCTATCCTCTCTAATTAGGTTCAGAAAATTACAAGACATCCCACAAAATAATGTTTTTCTCTTTAATAAAACCTAAGGGAATACTGAAAACTGCCGAAGAGTCGTACCCGCGTCGAAGTACGTGAGTCGGGCAGCTATGGCGCACGGCTCGGGCCTTCGCTGCTGCCAAATAGCACTCTTCGCTCGAAGTGCGCGAGTCGGCCATTGCCTATGCGCGAGTCGGGCACTCGACTCTGTCAATGTCACGCCTTCGCTGCTGTGAATCTCATGCTTCCGCTCGAAGTGCGCGACTCGTGCGATGCTGGTGCTGCGCATGATCTGTGAGACTCGATATGCGCGAGTCGTGCGTAATTGGCGCCCATGGTGCGCACTAGCCACTGCTTGAGATTTAGTCTCCAACCACACCCGAGGTGGGCTCTTCAACGCTCATGGTGGCAATCATTGTTGTAGATACATTAAGGGATGAACTTGGATGACAACCATCGAAATCTAGACTTCAAGGAACTTTGTGAGCTTGATCCACCTGTAAATGATCAAAAGTATATGGAACCACAAAATATCCTTAATCTCCTCTAATACTGCAAATTCATCTAACTCCCTCTTCTCCACACTAAGGTTTAGATGAGTCAAACTCTCCTTAAATGGACTTCTCAATACTCTATAATCGCACATAACTTGGTCACATCACTCTCCTCTGTCACTATTTCTTTCTCTTCTTCATTTTTTCTCTTTGACAATGTTTAACCTCCATTTTTGCGTGGTTCCAGCTTCATGCAAGCTCGTTTTTTGTTGTTTTGATGCTCATTTTCAAGCTCTTTTCATTTTTTCGCTTGAATTTCACATTGTTTTGTTAGATGTCTGAAGATTGTGGTGATCATTTTGAAGTGCCTTTCACACTTCAGACATCAATAGGTTTTTAATGTGATAAATTCCTCAAAAAATACGGCGATAATCTTGAAATTTGTGAATATCTCGGTTTACAAGCTGCAATGCAAAGGTATAATTCTATAATTTAGGTTTTGATCTTGCGAACTCTCTGTTTTTTGAAATTTGGACATATTAGGTTTTTTTTTATTGATTTTTAGGTATTTGTTACTGATTTTGAATTATTGAAATGAGTAAATTTGTTCTGCTATAATTATGAAGTTTAATTTTCAAATGAGTCAAGAATCTGTGTTCAACTAGAATAATTGAACATTATTTCATCATTTAGAATGATCTAAAATGAGAATGTGCTTAGTTTCTTGGTTTGTTGTTTATAATTTGGAGTTTTGTGGTTTTATTTGTTTATTATGATATTTAATTTCAAATTTGTAAACCCTAGGTTGTTGTTTTTCTCATTTTTTACTTGATTTTTCGTATATGTAGTTGTTATAATTTTGAATCCTGCTATGTGTTCATTTAGAATCAGTACAAATTATATGCTCATTTTTATTATTTGATTATTTGTAACTATGATCAGTTTGATAATTGATGTTCATTTCCTCCTTGATAATTATATGCTTATTTGTTTATTTACAACTTACATTCCTAGGTGCCTATGTTACCCTAGAATTTTGTATTCAGTTATCAAAATGATATGTTCATTTGTTCTGTGACAGTGAATCAGATTTACAAAACGTAGAGCTAGATGAGTCTCTACCTGTCAAACATGCTGCGGAACCTACATTGGGTTTGGCTAGGAATGTTAAAAATGAGGATACACACCAGGATAGTAATGTAGGCAGGGTGGAGAGTGTGGAGGTGTCTGCTGGGCAGTCGGTGAATGTAGAACATGATGGTTCTGTGAAAATAGAGGGTGTAGTCAAGGACGAGCATGTAGTTGGTGGAGATGGTGGGGTTAGGAATGCTAATGTATTTGTGTGCCCTTCATTGATGTCAAGGATGTCTCCTGCTGCCATAACACGTGTGATGAAGTGTTTTAGCAAACAACAGAAAAAGGAAATCAATTCAATTAGGTTTGGTTCTTTGGATTTTTTAGATGTGCAAAAAATGCCACTTCATTTGGCTTATTGACTAGTTTATCATTTTGATGCAAATACTTGTTCATTGAATATTCCTGGTGAGAAATCTTTGGTTATAACTGAAGTGGATGTTCATGATGTTTTGGGGCTGCCTATAGGAGGAGAAGAAATTGATCTTTCTTTTGAAGATAAAGATGTAGATTTTTTGGAGTCTTGGGTTTCCATTAAACACTTTGTGTGTGTCATCTGGAGATTTGACTACATTCTTGAAGAGTACAAAAGGTGCAAGTGCTATGTTTAAAAGGAACTTTGTTGTACTGTGTTGTACATTTTTGATGTCTGGGACCCAGAACAAGAATGTAAATCATTGGATTTTGAGATATATGAGGAATGTACCATATTAAGAAGCTTAATTGGTGCAACTATGTTTTAAAGAGTTTAGTTGAAGCTAAGAAGTATTGGCAAGAGAAGTCGAATAGATTTTTTCTTGGATCAATTTTCTTTCTCATGGTAAGTAAAAATTTGTTTTGTTGCGAAGTTAATTTTAGATTTTGTGTCCAAGTTTTGTTCTGATCTTTTTGTGTTTTGATTTCAGATTTTTTATGTTGATAAAGTTGCTATTGAAAATGTTCGTGTGGTACGTGAGTGTCCTGTATTGAAATCATGGACTTCTAGCATGCTTGTTTCAAGAGAGAAGTTAGAGATTTCTAAAGGCAGACTTGTATTGGGTAGGGCTGTGAGTATTCCTAAGAAAGAGTCAATAGAAAATGAACAGCCAGTTCATGTGAATGAGCAAGTATGTTTCCAACTTGTATTAGAATCTGAGATCTATTCTTATATGTATTTAGTTTTGATTGATTATGTGTTAGTGTAATGGCAGTGAATTGAAACAATGAAATTCTGCCTATGACATGGGACATTTCTTGCACACATGCTTTTACTTTATTTGTAATTTTTTTCCTTCTTGTTGCTCCATCTTTTTGCTGCTGACTTATTATAGTGAGAAATTACAGTGGGCCTGATGTGGTGGGTCATCTACAATTAAATTGGGTTATCATGTTTCGGATTTCCAAACTGAAATTCTCTTGTTATAGATTTCTCCTACTTCATGTGTAGTTCCTCAATGTGACTATTCTTAAATGTAGAACTGAGCTTGTTTTGGCCTTGCACTAGTGAGGGAAAAGATTGGATATGTTTAAGGACAAACTGTTTGTTGGGGTTAATTTATTGATTGTTGGTGCCCAAATAACTATTCTGAAAATTATCCAATTGAATAGACGTGTAGAAAGGTTCTCATGATGACATAATATGGGTATTAAAAAAAGTATCTTTTACATAAATTAAGTTCAGAACTTCAAATCTTCTTTTTTTCCTTGCCTTGTCTCCGATAGGCGCGACTTGCGCCTCCCCAAAAGCACTTGAGGCGCGCGCCTTCATAGCCTCGCATTGTGCGCTGCAACTGGTATGTTGGAGGTGTTTTGGCCCACACCTCCACTCGCCTGGCGCCTAAGCTTTTTAAAATTAAGCTTTCAAGTCCCCTTCCAGACTACCAGAGTATATATAGTACTAGGTAACTTTTTTCACAAACTTATTATTCAAGCTGGACCAGGATTTATCATTCGCAAAGAGAAATAAAGCGATATAATGAGCAAATAACAGTTTAAGTGAAATGTGCATCCAAAAGTATGAATGATGTCAAATTCATATAAACAATATATGCAGAGTTCAAATGTAGTACATCAAGAGTACATTTTTACACAGTTACATTAATACCTTATGTATAGGTGATTTCATCTATTGAGTGTTTTATATTTTTTGTGAATGAGCCAAGTTCTGCTCATATTTTTATTCAGAGAACATATTATGTTATGTTGGGTTGGTTATTTTGTTTATTAAAGCTTCTTTTTATTTTGTATTGTCAATCATTTTTAGGGCGAGTGTTCTAAGGCTAATGTTGAAACATCTGCTAAAGTTAATGTTGAGGAGCCACCTTCAACAGTTGTGGATGGAGTGTCAAATAATGAACAAGTGCATTCAAGAGACAAGGTTCATGGTCCACAAATTGAATATGATTTCAAAAAGGTATAGTGATGCTTATGTGTTTTTAATTTTGCATATTTTTTTTTGAAATTGTTAAGTATATGTATGTCTTTATTGTTTTGGTTCATGATTTTAGGATTGTATTATGGAGTTAGCTAGTGCTGCAAAAGAACTTGCTCATGCTATGGTGAATTTTCAAGAGAAATCCAAGATTGTGCTGTTGAAGTTTTCGAATAATGATTCGATCCGAAATTTGCAACAAGTAGCCTCTGAACTATGTACTAGCTACACTGAGCCAATAATTCAGAACCAGGATGTTGGAGGTCATTCATTTAGTCAAGATGCAGGTTATTGGAAGGATCCAGTAGTTCTACAAGCCATTGATGAAGCAATTGAGCAAGTTGTTGCTGCCCAATTACCGAAAGTTGTTCCTCCTAAGTGCATTAGTGCTAATGGTCCTTCATTCAATTTATTTAAATCACCACTTTCGTAAATAAATGCAATAGCAAAGGAAAGTGTTTTTGCTGCTCAACAAATTCCGGATACAATCCCAACAGCTACTGAAACTGAGGTAATAACTTTTAATACTGTAGTTTCTGTAATTTTTTACTTATTTTTTAAAATTGTTCATGATCTGAATTTAGTTTTTTTTGTTCATTGATGAAAAAATGAAGGAAGTAGTTAACAATGTTGTTGCGGATGAGGGGAGGAAGAACGTATCTAAAGTTAGAATAATCCTAATGACAAGGAGTTCAGGTTGTAATAAGGTTGTGCAAGGAAAAGATGATACATATGTGATTGAAGAAGTTTCAAGAAGGAGTTCTGCAAGAAAGGTTAAAGTGCAAGCTGAAGATTTTAACAAAACTGACAGCACAACGGGGAAGTGCAAAGCACCAACCATAGCAAAGAATAGTGCTCGAAAGCTGTCAAAGATTGTTCAAACTGTGCTGAAAAGGAAAGGTGGAGCTTCTAGTTCAAAGTCAGTGCCTTCAAAGAAGCGCAAGGTGGAGAAACGGGAGGTGAAAGCTTCAAAGCTTGATTGCTCTCCATACAAAAATCGAGTTGTTAATATAACTACTCCGTTGACAGCTAAACAAAAAACCATTTTGGAGTGGGTTTTCAACTCGACTGATATGAGATTGTAAGTTTTAAACATTTTCTACTTGTATTTTTTTCATTTTAGTTTTTTCAACTCGACTGTAAATGAACATTTTTATATTGGAATTATAGATACGCCTAAGATATCCTATGTTCCCATTTGATATTAGTTTAGAAACTCAAAACTTTTATGCGGTCAAAATAGAAAATGTTAGCCTCTTACCTTTTATATATATACTAACTTGATGCCATAAATCCATGAGCTTAGTTCAGTTGGCGTCTCTTTGTAATCCTTTTGTTTATTATCAATGATGGAATTAAGTGTGATTTTTGTAAACATAAACTAAACTTGGTAGTACATATATACATATTTGAAAATGAACATATTTATAAGTTTTGTTAATTGTAACTACAGTGACAAATGTTTTGAATGCAAACATGCATGGTGGCGATAGTGCTCCAACTGATGTTATGAAGTTACAACTTCAAACACTTCAAGTTGATAAGCCTGTTTCTGGTTCTGTGATTGATGCATGGTGTGTCATTTTGAACCATAAAGAGAAGTTTAAATCAGAAAACTCTCCAGCACGGTTCTTCTTCAAACTTCAGTGTTGTGTAACTGTTCGTACAAGTTTATGTAATTTGTTTTGATCTTATTTGTTTACATTTAAATCGTTTTGATATACAATGCAGGAGATTATTCAGAAATACAAAAAAGAGGATGTCAAGTCCAAGAATCAGATGTTTGTCGAAGTTGCAAGAAAAGAGTTCGATGCAAGTTGTTTTAAGCTACAAGATATTCAACTCTTTTTCTTTCCAGTTTTCCAAAATGGCCACTACTATCTGATTTGGTTTAATTTTGGAAACGACGCAATGCAAGTTCTGGACTATAATTCTGATTCAACAGATTACAAGAAGGTTCCAGCACGGCTTGTATGTTTTCTGTCTTGTGTTTTATATTGTTAAGTGCATTTATTTTAGGGAAATTTCCTCAAGTACCCCTGAGGTTTGGCGTAATTCCCAAGATACCCCCCACATTTGGGGAATTCCTCAGATACCCCTGAGGTTTGTGTTTGGGCTCATGATACCCTTACTATGGATGGAAACCTAACGTCGTTAGGTTTTCCTCTCCTTCTCCCTAATTTTCTTTCTCTCTCTCCACCCATCATCCTCCATTGATGAACATGTAAGCTTTCTCTCTCCTCCCACCCCACTCTAAAGCCCTAACCACCCAACCCCCACCACATCCCCTTCCCCCCACCCCCTTCCCCCACCCCTTCCCCCCCCCGCATCCCCCATTTTCGCAATCTCTCTCTCCCTCTGCTAACAATCAACTCAATGTCGTCGAAATTCCGAGTGACGACGAAGAAATTGCCGCACCCCGCACCGAGTAGAAAAAACCCCGCGCTTCCACAATCGTGTACTACAGATTAACTCTATGGATCCCGAATTTTCGAAGCAAAAGCTTGATTGTCGAAGTTTCGGAAAGCGGGTTCTATGAAATTGGTCCATCATCATTTGTTCCTGCTCATGGTAAAATAGAGGAGAGAGAGAGATTGCGAAAATGGGGGCCGCGGTGGGGGGGAGTGGGTGGGGGGGAAGGGGAGGTGGTGGGCGTTGGGTGGTTAGGGCTTTTAGAGTGGGGTGGGAGGAGAGAGAAAGCTTACATGTTCATCAATGGAGGATGATGGGTGGAGAGAGAGAAAGAAAATTAGGGAGAAGGAGAGGAAAACCTAACGGCGTTAGGTTTTCATCCATAGTAAGGGTATCTTGAGCCCAAACACAAACCTCAGGGGTATCTGAGGAATTCTCCAAATGTGGGGGGTATCTTGGGAATTACGCCAAACCTCAGGGGTACCTGAGGAAATTTCTAAAAAAACACAGAGAATTTTTATTGCTAAAAAACACAAAGAATACCTCGATGGTTCAACAAAATGGAATTTCGGGTTGCTGAAACAAATTGAAATGAAGCGTATCAATGTTGGCGAGTCGACACAGCACCACCCCCACGCAAAGCCATCGTGAAGAGCAGACGAACCACTGTTAAGAGCTGATGAGATACCGTCGTTCGAGAGCTAACTAAAATTGGGGTTTTTACTCACGAAGAACAAGATGAAATTTGGGTTTAGGATATGTTCAAAATTGGGGTTTGGGAATTTTAGGGTAAATTAAATTGGGATAGATGGGTGGGTTTCTTGATCATGGAGTACAGTAGAGGGTTTGAGAATTTTTGGGTTATTTACTTAACTCTCAATTGCTTAGTGTATTGCCCAAAAAGAATGAAATTAAAAATAAAAAAGGCAGGAAATATCCACAAAATAAATTAAAAGAAGGGTGGGAAAGTGAAAATGAAAATTCATTTTGGCGCTAAACATTAGTCATATATCAAGGATTTCAACCTATTGCAATGGTTGTCACAACTGTTGCCACAAGAATTGCCTTAGGATACCTATTGCAACGGTTACTGTACAACCATTGCAATAGGCTATCTATAGTAACGGTTCTAAAATAACCGTTGCAATAGGCTATCTATTGCAACAGTTCTAAATTGTCCGTTGCTAAAACTATTGTAATAGGTATAACCATTGCAATAGGGCGTTGCATTTATTCGTTAATGTAGTAATATGCATGACCCAATCACCTTCATCTCTTTCCAGAATCACACATTAAGTCTAAATTTCATATAGCTAATATTGTTCTTCAAAAGCATAATATACCAATTCCTCAACTTTCTACATATCATACTCATATCGGACAGAGCGAATCATTACATACGACACGAAGCACTTATATGACCCTAAATGCGTGAAATGGTTCCTAAATGTCCGAATACGGCCTAAAATGGCCTAAAATAGTATTCACTTACTCAAAATATACGTTGAAACGAATAAATAAAGTTAAATGAATCTAATAGTTTGTAAACTAAGTATTATTGTCAAATGTATAATCAAATTATATTACATGACCCTAAATGCGTGAAATTTTCCCTAAACGGCCTTTAATTACTCAAGATGTACTCAGAAACAAATAAATAATGTTATATGAGCCTTATAGTTTGTAAACTAATTATTATTGCCAAATATATGGCCAAATTACATTATATGATCCTAAATGTGTTAAAAGGTTCCTGAATGGTTGAAAATGACCTAAAATGTTCTCTACTTACCCCAAATGTAGTTAAAAATGAATCAACAAACTTAGATGATTATAATAGTTTGTCAAATTACATTTAATGACACTAAATGCATAAGATTACATTATACCACCATGTTTTTGCATGAATCAAGAGACAGAAAACCCATGAAAACATCCACTTAATTGCTTATTAGGCCAACAAATCACACAAATATCAAGCCGTAACTACTTTATTTTCCATGGATCAAGCAATTAAAGTCCTAAAATAACCACTCAGGTGCATATTAGGCCAATAAATCCCACAAAAATCATTAACTAACTAATATTCACCAACTTTGTGCATGAAACAATCAATCAAGGCCAAAACAATTCAATAAAACCAACACCGTGATCCCAAAGGGGCAACAATGCCCATACTAATTCCTCGAACAATCATCTTCAACTAAGGGGAAAAGGGGGATAAATAAGGTTCATCCTCGAACAATCAACTTCGGATAAAAGGGTTCTAATTTCTAAAACATAATCGGAAAAAGAATTCTTACCTGTCTCCCTTTGGTTTCTTCACACCATCTCTAGTAATAATATTAGCCATGTTATACTCGCATTGCAGTGCACCTGAAAAGCATTATAACCATGTATCATGCTATTGACAAGTGAACTTTCCACGTAAGAAAGATATATCCATTATCAACCTAAAGAATAAAGATATACATAGAACTAGAAACTACTAATTGAATAACCATGTCGACAGGTGGTATAACAGAATATGGGACAAAGGAACATGGCTAGATCTTCTTACAAGACTAGCTACTAGTAGACTGGTGGTATCCAAAACCCCAATAGTAGTGAACTGAACTCTTACTTTATGAACTGAACTCTTACTTTATTTATCTTACTACACTAACTTACCCAAATACAACATATTGGCGGCACAACTTCCACATTCATGAACAGATAGTGGTATCGTTCTAAAAAAAAGAAGACTATATCATGTCATAACTAAAATTCATAACTTTGAAAGCAAGTGCATCTTTGATCTTTCACATGCCAAAACATCGAGATTGTATGAGATATAATAACACAACATTTAGTGAGAATGTCATTGACCATATAAATTGATTGTGTTTGATAGGTCAAATTAAGAGTAAAAAAAAATCAAATCAAAATATAGGATTGTCAACACTACTTTCCTCCATTTTTTCAATCCTATAAAAAAGGAACTTGCCCAACTAAATAATTATTTCTAGTTAAATAATCAATGAGATAATTAGATATTACTCATTAAACCCACAAAAAGTAACCCTAATTCTTATATGCCTTTAGAAATTATGTCAAAAGTCATTACCAGTTAAACTAACATTTTATTTCACAAAATATTTAGCCAAAGAAGTTGAAGGTATAAATTAAACTAAGTGACTTTATTAGAACTAAATCAATCAGTCCACTAAGCCTAAAACTAATCAAATTGAGAATGGATAAATTTGAGCTTGACTTTAAAACTAAAACCAGAAAATAAAAGTAAAGAGGTACATTTCATACCTCTGCTCAATTGAGCGGCGACGAGAAGAACAGTTGGGATAGGGGTCAGAATTCTAGCAAGTGGCAGTGTGCGCTGGTGTTGCTAGGTAGCAGGGTGGTGGCGCGGTGCAAGTCTGACGGTACGACAACCGTTGCTGCAGCACAAAGCAGAGGAGAGGTAGAGCAAGAGAGGGATAGAAGAGTTGTTCCTTCTGTATAATGGCCCCTGGCAACTCCTTCGAAAACCTCCATGACAAAAATCCTCCCAAACTCTCAAACCTAATCTTATCCAAAGTCTAACAAGAACAGAGCAAAAAGTCGTTAATGAAACAAAAGATAGATTTCTCATATCAATCAACAAATTAACAAAATATACAAAACAAAGAGCAACAACCCCAATCTCAAATAAACAACAATCGAACATAAAAGTGAGAAATCAAAATAACAAAGTGATGTCAATCGCACTAAAAACTCGTTAGAAATCGCAAAACAAAACATCCCAATTAGCTAATTTTAGGGAATATAAGGCGAGAAATTTCTATGGCGTTCTCACAAAACGACAAAGAACAACAACGATCAACAAACAAAGAACAACGATTAAATTACTACTCTCATCTTACAATACTATCAAAATTCAAAATGTTCCCATTGTACTCCAACGTTCGGTTAGAAATCGCAAAACAAAACATCCAATTAGCTAATTTTAGGGAAAATACGGGGATACAACACAATCACAACAAAGAACGATACAACAATGAATAATAATTTCAATCCCAAATTAGATTTCTACATCCCTATAACATGATATAATTTCCTAATTTAGAAAGCATAATAAATTTACAAAATCTGATATAGATTGAGGAGAAATCAAACAAATTAAGGAGAAAGAGAGAAATACCGATGTTGGATGGAGGAGAGAAACGAAGCCGGAGAGGAAGCCTTCGTGAGCGGCCCACAACACCGAGGAGAGGAGAAGATACTGGCGGAAGGGGAAGCCGTCGTGGAGCAACCTAGTAACGAGCAAGGAGTTTGAGTCTCGGCGGCTCATAGTGACACGACGCCACACGGCACAGCGCTGCGGCAAAGCCGACAAGGGCGGTGCACGGCTCCGGAAGAGGGAGAAGGCGTATGAGAGAGAAAGTTAGGGTTTTTTAAAAATTTCAACAATTGACTAAATACGATGAAATTGGTGCTAATTCGAGCAATTTTGACACCTCAAGGGCAAGAGAGATATTCGTGAGAGAGAAGGGGGAGAGAGAGAAAGGGATTCGGTTCGGCGTTAGAGAATGAGAGAGACGAGTTAAGGAAGCTTACGCCTTTTATTCGTGGACTAAGGGTCAGGTTATCCCAAAAACCGCATCCCTTAATTTAAAGGCAACAATAAAGAGTTGCGGTTTTTGGGCTAACCGCATCCTTTAAATTAAGGGCTGCGGTTTTTGCATTAACCACAACCCTTTTTGAGCAACATTTGAGCTTTTTTCCTCTAGCTAGCTAACAACATCGACATAGTAACAAAGATTGATCATCATTTTATCTCTTTGAATCCATCTATGGTATCTTGATTTAATTCATTAAAAACAAGGTTGGGTTCCTCAACAGAGTTAAATCAAACCTTCTTTCAGAGTTATTGAATCCCTTCATCATGTGGATTAGGTGGTGATCAGGGACTCTCAACTACAACTCTAAACATCCAACAAGGCAGGGGACTAACCAAATTTGGGAGTAACCAAATTTGGGACAACCAATGATCATGGAATGCATATCACATAAGCATGCACTTAATCAATCAAGCATTAACATCATAAGCCAACAACCCCAGCATACTAACAGGGTCCATCACCATACAATTCAGGGACTTGTCACATTTAAAGGACAAAAAATAGAATTGCAAGCAACAAGTTAAATGATAAAAAGAGGTAAAGGAGTCAGAAATAACCAAAGAATGTTGTGGCGTGATGAGGGACTCATTCACATGTACTTATTCCTGAATGCATGGACATGTTCCTTCATGAATTTCAACAATTCAGGATCCCATTCATCCTCATCAATTTGCTAGCTTCCATGGCCAAACCCTATTCTTCCTGGGTTCACTATGTTTGACAGGAGGAAGTGGGGTTTTGCTCCAATAAACCTCATCTTCTAGCACAGGAGAGCAACTGACCTTCCCCTTCCCAACATCCTTCTCACTTGCTGGCCTGTAGGTAGACCACATACCACTATCTCCCACCTTAAACAGGTAGCCCCTTCCCTTTATCCACAACCACCTCCTTCCCTTTACCCTCAACCACCACCCTTCCCAACATTCATGAACAGATAGTGGTATCGTTCTAAAAAAAAGAAGACTATATCATGTCATAACTAAAATTCATAACTTTGAAAGCAAGTGCATCTTTGATCTTTCACATGCCAAAACATCGAGATTGTATGAGATATAATAACACAACATTTAGTGAGAATGTCATTGACCATATAAATTGATTGTGTTTGATAGGTCAAATTAAGAGTAAAAAAAAATCAAATCAAAATATAGGATTGTCAACACTACTTTCCTCCATTTTTTCAATCCTATAAAAAAGGAACTTGCCCAACTAAATAATTATTTCTAGTTAAATAATCAATGAGATAATTAGATATTACTCATTAAACCCACAAAAAGTAACCCTAATTCTTATATGCCTTTAGAAATTATGTCAAAAGTCATTACCAGTTAAACTAACATTTTATTTCACAAAATATTTAGCCAAAGAAGTTGAAGGTATAAATTAAACTAAGTGACTTTATTAGAACTAAATCAATCACCCACTAAGCCTAAAACTAATCAAATTGAGAATGGATAAATTTGAGCTTGACTTTAAAACTAAAACCGTAAAATAAAAGTAAAGAGGAACATTTCATACCTCCGCTCAATTGAGCGGCGACGAGAAGAACAAATTGGGATAGGGGTCGAATTCTAGCAAGTGGCAGGTGTGCTGTGGTGTTGCTAGGTAGCGGGGGTGGTGGCGCGGTGCAAGTCCGACGGTACGACAACCGTTGCTGCAAAGACAAAGCGAGAGGAGAGGTAGAGCAAGAGAGGGATAGAAGAGTTGTTCCTTCTGTATAATGGCCCCTGGCAACTCCTTCGAAAACCTCCATGACAAAAATCCTCCCAAACTCTCAAACCTAATCTTATCCAAAGTCTAACAAGAACAGAGCAAAAAGTCGTTAATGAAACAAAAGATAGATTTCTCATATCAATCAACAAATTAACAAAATATACAAAACAAAGAGCAACAACCCCAATCTCAAATAAACAACAATCGAACATAAAAGTGAGAAATCAAAATAACAAAGTGATGTCAATCGCACTAAAAACTCGTTAGAAATCGCAAAACAAAACATCCCAATTAGCTAATTTTAGGGAAAATAAGGCGAGAAATTTCTATGGCGTTCTCACAAAACGACAAAGAACAACAACGATCAACAAAACAAAGAACAACGATTAAATTACTACTCTCATCTTACAATACTATCAAAATTCAAAATTTTCCTATTGTACTCCAACGTTCGGTTAGAAATCGCAAAACAAAACATCCAATTAGCTAATTTTAGGGAAAATACGGGGATACAACACAATCACAACAAAGAACGATACAACAAAGAATAATAATTTCAATCCCAAATTAGATTTCTACATCCCTATAACATGATATAATTTCCTAATTTAGAAAGCATAATAAATTTACAAAATCTGATATAGATTGAGGAGAAATCAAACAAATTAAGGAGAAAGAGAGAAATACCGATGTTGGATGGAGGAGAGAAACGAAGCCGGAGAGGAAGCCTTCGTGAGCAGCCACAACACCGAGGAGGGAGAAGATACGGCGGAAGGGAAGCCGTCGTGGAGCAACCTAGTAACGAGCAAGGAGTTTGAGTCTCGGCGGCTCATAGTGACACGACGCCACACGGCTGCAGCTGCAGCACCGACAAGGGCAGTGCACAGCTTCGGAAGAGGGAGAAGGCGTATGAGAGAGAAAAGTTAGGGTTTTTTAAAAATTTCAACAATTGACTAAATACGATGAAATTGGTGCTAATTCGAGCAATTTTGACACCTCAAGGGCAAGAGAGATATTCGTGAGAGAGAAGGGGAGAGAGAGAAAGGGATTCAGTTCAGCGTTAGAGAATGAGAGAGACGAGTTAAGGAAGCTTACGCCTTTTATTCGTGGACTAAGGGCTGCGGTTATCCCAAAAACCGCATCCCTTAATTTAAAGGCAACAATAAAGAGTTGCGGTTTTTGGGCTAACCGCATCCTTTAAATTAAGGGCTGCGGTTTTTGCATTAACCACAACCCTTTTTGAGCAACATTTGAGCTTTTTTCCTCTAGCTAGCTAACAACATCAGCATAGTAACAAAGATTGATCATCATTTGATCTCTTTGAATCCATCTATGGTATCTTGATTTAATTCATTAAAAACAAGGTTGGGTTCCTCAATAGAGTTAAATCAAACCTTCTTTCAGAGTTATTGAATCCCTTCATCATGTGGATTAGGTGGTGATCAGGGACTCTCAACTACAACTCTAAACATCCAACAAGGCAGGGGACTAACCAAATTTGGGAGTAACCAAATTTGGGACAACCAATGATCATGGAATGCATATCACATAAGCATGCACTTAATCAATCAAGCATTAACATCATAAGCCAACAACCCCAGCATACTAACAGGGGTCCATCACCATACAATTCAGGGACTTGTCACATTTAAAGGACAAAAAATAGAATTGCAAGCAACAAGTTAAATGATAAAAAGAGGTAAAGGAGTCAGAAATAACCAAAGAATGTTGTGGCGTGATGAGGGACTCATTCACATGTACTTATTCCTGAATGCATGGACATGTTCCTTCATGAATTTCAACAATTCAGGATCCCATTCATCCTCATCAATTTGCTAGCTTCCATGGCCAAACCCTATTCTTCCTGGGTTCACTATGTTTGACAGGAGGAAGTGGGGTTTTGCTCCAATAAACCTCATCTTCTAGCACAGGAGAGCAACTGACCTTCCCCTTCCCAACATCCTTCTCACTTGCTGGCCTGTAGGTAGACCACATACCACTATCTCCCACCTTAAACAGGTAGCCCCTTCCCTTTATCCACAACCACCTCCTTCCCTTTACCCTCAACCACCACCCTTCCCAACATTCATGAACAAATAGTGGTATCGTTCTAAAAAAAAGAAGACTATATCATGTCATAACTAAAATTCATAACTTTGAAAGCAAGTGCATCTTAGATCTTTCACATGCCAAAACATCGAGATTGTATGAAATAAAATAACACAACATTTAGTGAGAATGTCATTGACCATATAAATTGATTGTGTTTGATAGGTCAAATTAAGAGTAAAAAAAAATCAAATCAAAATATAGGATTGTCAACACTACTTTCCTCCATTTTTTCAATCCTATAAAAAAGGAACTTGCCCAACTAAATAATTATTTCTAGTTAAATAATCAATGAGATAATTAGATATTACTCATTAAACCCACAAAAAGTAACCCTAATTCTTATATGCCTTTAGAAATTATGTCAAAAGTCATTACCAGTTAAACTAACATTTTATTTCACAAAATATTTAGCCAAAGAAGTTGAAGGTATAAATTAAACTAAGTGACTTTATTAGAACTAAATCAATCAGTCCACTAAGCCTAAAACTAATCAAATTGAGAATGGATAAATTTGAGCTTGACTTTAAAACTAAAACCAGAAAATAAAAGTAAAGAGGTACATTTCATACCTCTGCTCAATTGAGCGGCGACGAGAAGAACAGTTGGGATAGGGGTCGAATTCTAGCAAGTGGCAAGTGCGCCGGTGTTGCTAGGTAGCGGGGTGGTGGCGCGGTGCAAGTCCGACGGATGCGACAACCGTTGCTTGCAGCACAAAGCGAGAGGGAGAGGTAGAGCAAGAGAGGATAGAAAGAGTTGTTCCTTCGTATAATGGCCCCCGGCAACTCCTTCGAAAACCTCCATGACAAAAATCCTCCCAAACTCTCAAACCTAATCTTATCCAAAGTCTAACAAGAACAGAGCAAAAAGTCGTTAATGAAACAAAAGATAGATTTCTCATATCAATCAACAAATTAACAAAATATACAAAACAAAGAGCAACAACCCCAATCTCAAATAAACAACAATCGAACATAAAAGTGAGAAATCAAAATAACAAAGTGATGTCAATCGCACTAAAAACTCGTTAGAAATCGCAAAACAAAACATCCCAATTAGCTAATTTTAGGGAAAATAAGGCGAGAAATTTCTATGGCGTTCTCACAAAACGACAAGAACAACAACGATCAACAAAACAAAGAACAACGATTAAATTACTACTCTCATCTTACAATACTATCAAAATTCAAAATTTTCCCATTGTACTCCAACGTTCGGTTAGAAATCGCAAAACAAAACATCCAATTAACTAATTTTAGGGAAAATACGGGGATACAACACAATCACAACAGCAACGATACAACAGCAATAATAATTTCAATCCCAAATTAGATTTCTACATCCCTATAACATGATATAATTTCCTAATTTAGAAAGCATAATAAATTTACAAAATCGATATAGATTGAGGAGAAATCAAACAAATTAAGGAGAAAGAGAGAAATACCGATGTTGGATGGAGGAGAGAAACGGCCGGGAGAGGAAGCCTTCGTGAGCGGCCACAACACCGAGGGGGGGAGAAGATACGGCGGAAGGGAAGCCGTCGTGGAGCAACCTAGTAACGAGCAAGGAGTTTGAGTCTCGACGGCTCATAGTGACACGACGCCACACGGCTGCCATGCAGCAAGACCGACAAGGGCAAGTGCACGGCTTCGGAAGAGAAAGGGCGTATGAGAGAGAGAAAGTTAGGGTTTTTTAAAAATTTCAACAATTGACTAAATACGATGAAATTGGTGCTAATTCGAGCAATTTTGACACCTCAAGGGCAAGAGAGATATTCGTGAGAGAGAAGGGGAGAGAGAGAAAGGGATTCAGTTCAGCGTTAGAGAATGAGAGAGACGAGTTAAGGAAGCTTACGCCTTTTATTCGTGGACTATGGGCTGCGGGTTATCCCAAAACCGCATCCCTTAATTTAAAGGCAACAATAAAGAGTTGCGGTTTTTGGGCTAACCGCATCCTTTAAATTAAGGGCCACGGTTTTTGCATTAACCACAACCCTTTTTGAGCAACATTTGAGCTTTTTTCCTCTAGCTAGCTAACAACATCAAGATAGTAACAAAGATTGATCATCATTTGATCTCTTTGAATCCATCTATGGTATCTTGATTTAATTCATTAAAAACAAGGTTGGGTTCCTCAACGAGTTAAATCAAACCTTCTTTCGAGAGTTATTGAATCCCTTCATCATGTGGATTAGGTGGTGATCAGGGACTCTCAACTACAACTCTAAACATCCAACAAGGCAGGGGACTAACCAAATTTGGGAGTAACCAAATTTGGGACAACCAATGATCATGGAATGCATATCACATAAGCATGCACTTAATCAATCAAGCATTAACATCATAAGCCAACAACCCCAGCATACTAACAGGGGTCCATCACCATACAATTCAGGGACTTGTCACATTTAAAGGACAAAAAATAGAATTGCAAGCAACAAGTTAAATGATAAAAAGAGGTAAAGGAGTCAGAAATAACCAAAGAATGTTGTGGCGTGATGAGGGACTCATTCACATGTACTTATTCCTGAATGCATGGACATGTTCCTTCATGAATTTCAACAATTCAGGATCCCATTCATCCTCATCAATTTGCTAGCTTCCATGGCCAAACCCTATTCTTCCTGGGTTCACTATGTTTGACAGGAGGAAGTGGGGTTTTGCTCCAATAAACCTCATCTTCTAGCACAGGAGAGCAACTGACCTTCCCCTTCCCAACATCCTTCTCACTTGCTGGCCTGTAGGTAGGCCACATACCACTATCTCCCACCTTAAACAGGTAGCCCCTTCCCTTTATCCACAACCACCTCCTTCCCTTTACCCTCAACCACCACCCTTCCCTTTTTCCTCTTTCTCACCACTCTTTTTCACTAACGTGCAAATCTCTTTGCAAGATCTCAACATGTACTGCCTACAAACAAAAGAAGGTCCTTCTTTCTTCTCCTCCACCACATCCTCCTTGAAAGAATTCTCCTCCATTTTTTCTAACTCTATCACCCTCTCCAGAAACCCTAATTTTTCATGTTCCTTCTCCTCACTATCGATATCAATAATCTCACGGTCACCCTCGTATGATGAGTCATCAGAATCCATAAAATATTCTAAGATCTGATCAATAGTCACTATCATCTTTCGTGTTTTCCGCAGTCAATTTGGGTGGTAATTTGGGCCTCGCTTCCCCCAAATGAAATGCCTCCATCTCCCCTACCTGCTCCTCTAATGTAGATCCAAGAGCCTTCTTCGCGTTGGGACCCATATGATTTTCCGCACCTCCGGTTTCAGAAACCGTCGGGGCCCTAGAGATCTCCATTCGAAGGAGTCACAAATGTCCTTGATTAACAGGGTTTCCCCATCATCATCAGTCTCGAACAATGCATCAGTCAAGGGATTCAAATTGGGGATGAAATTATGGGCCATAATTGAAATTTCGTGTTTAAGGTTCAAGAAGAAAGAAGGAGATCTAGGTTTGGGACTCAATTTCTAGGGTTTCTAGGTTAGGGTTAAAGAATAGGGAGGAGAGAAGAGGAGAGAGAGTAGAAGTTCGAGAGATGGGGGGTTTAGGTGATTTAATTGGGTGGGTTGTTTTTAATTGGGGGTTGAATCTGAAAAGTTGTTGAGTTTAATGAATTTTGGTGGGAATCATTAAATTGGGCTAATGTGTTTAGGGATGTCATTAGGTTTGGCAAAGTAGTTTTTATTTTTTAAGTGAGGGTAATATGGTCATTTCACAGTCCAAAACTTACCAAATAAGGAAAAAATTGTAAACCTAAATAAGACTATAAAGATGTATGTAACTTACTTTGTGGAATGGATGTAATGAGTCCAATTTTTCAAATTTCAATGATTCAATCATGAGAAAACATTGTAAACCTAAATTAGGGGGAAAAAATGATATATCATATAACAATCGGACTCGGCTAGATTTAGACTCAAGAAAAAAAGTTTCGGATTGGATTGGACTAGATTCAAAAAAAGCTTGGATCGGATTTGGACTCAATTTCTCGAGTCTAAAAAACTTCGTACTAACTTTGGATTTAACTAAGTCCAACCCAGTACAATCCACGTACACCCCTACCCAGTAGATGTACCAAAAAAAAATCCGCAAGATTGTCAAAATTCCCAATAATATCGTTGGGCCCAGCTCCATGTTCCATTGTTTTGAATTTACCACATTGGTACTTGACAGGACATGCTCTTAAGCATTATTCGTCAGTCACCACTTTATGAGTTCATAGTTTATCCTCATGAGTTCATCTCTTCCCTTGAGAGACGCCGAAGAGAACCACTGCAACAGGTGCTCCTTATCACTTCTTATTTTCTTTTGTAAAATTTCCTTGGTTTTTCCTTCATTGGAAATTTGTGACATTACACTAAGTTTTTGCTTGTTGGATTGTGAATTTGCAAGCCTATTGATCAGCAAAGTACTATTCCTAGGCTCATTTGCTGTATATTCCAACAATGAAAGTTTTTATCATACATCCAGCCAATCCAAGTGTACCATGAGCATGGTACACCCAAGGCTATTTTTTGCTCATTGCTCATTTAAAACCTCCAAATGAGCATAATCACATAATGGGTAGAGTTCCAAATGAGCAAATGAGCAAAAAATAGCTTTGGGTGTACTACACATGGTACACCCAGGTGTATGATGAATGAACTCTCCAATAATTGAGGTATTTTCCTTCCTAATTTTTAGTATGTACTGTACTTATCTTCATTTAGCTCGAAATCAAAATAATTTGACTATCAGGGTACAATTTACTGACCAAGTTGACGTTTTTCTTATGTTCATTTTGTTTCAATATATTGCGTTATTGCTTTAACTTTTTTGGGGAAAATTAATGAAAATATCAAGATAAACATTCCACATTTGTTATATCTATAATTAATCTGTCCCATGATAAGGAGGATTATTCAACGTCATCCTAAAATTACTGTTAGATTTAGGGTTACAATAATGATAATCAGAATTCCAAATTGTATTAGGAAGCCTACAAATATAAGGAAAGATAAGATTACAAAATCTATCCTAAACCCATAAGGAGAATAATTACATATTCAGCAGGCTTTGTGTCAGATTGTCTGACACGTGTGCATCTATTAGATGGCTAATCTCTGTTATATCAGCCAATGGAGGAGGTATGGTGTCCACCTTTGAAATGACCAGAATAACCTTTAACAATTTAAAACTACGTTTTCTTTTTATAAAAAATAAAAAAAATGAGAATCAATGCAACTTGCCATATGGAATAAGTTAAAAATGGAATATGCAATCAGCATTAATAACTTGACAAAATAGATTGACATAATCAATTCATGAAATTAATTAGAATCTTCAATAAAAAAAATTAGCGACATATCCTAACAATATAATACTTCGTATTTACAAAGTTCAAACAATATGGTTTATTAACATTTACAATCGTTAAAGAAATATACTAAGGCCCCTGAGAAGGAATTATTAAATCATCGACCAAATTTTTCAGTGATGGTATTGAACAATTAAAAATCGGTCACCTTTAATATTCAAAGATAGTAAGATCTGATAAAGAACCTCAATAATTTACATCACTACCAAAGTAATTTTAGATTAAAAAAATATGTCCATTCGTACATATAGATACATAAGGTTGTTGACGCATGCATCACGTGCATATACGACTAGTATAACTATAAATCAGGTTTTATATTCCCAAAGTATGACAAATGGGATAGAGTGAAACAGAGAAGAAGATTACCTAATGACAAAAAGTGACTCAATTATTCCTTTTATGGAGAAAGAAAAAGCAATTAACTTCACTTTTAACAAATTTTAGCTACTCCCTCCATTACTTTATATAGTGCTTGTATTTGTTTTTAAGTGTCCAAAAATGTTTTTTTGTTTCCTTTTCTAATTCCACATTTTTTGTTGATTTGCCTAAAAAAATTGTGCCACCATCATTTATTTGCTTACTGAAATTAGTTTTTCCTTTGTTTTCTCATCCCGGTCAAGGGTTGTATTCGACATACATTAGTACTCTTTCACTCATTATTGTCTATTCTCTCTCCTAAAATAAGTTTTTTTTTCCCACAACATTAGTTGTTTATCATTTCATGTTTTACTATTTTGGGCGGGCCAAAATTTTGCCAATATTTCCAGATTCAGGTGTCCATAATAGCCTGTCTTTTTTTCCCAAAAATTAGGCACGGCCAGTCCCAAACCGCGGGCCAACTTCTTGCTCCAATACTTACTTACTATTTTGGGTGGGCCAAAATTTTGCCTATATTTTCAGATTCAGGTGTCCATAGCCTGTCATTTTTGCCCAAAAATTAGGCACGACCAGTCCCAAACCGCGAGCAAGATATCATGCACAAAACCCGCTAATTTTTGGGTCTGGCCAGGTTATTGTTGATCACATGTACATTATTTCATATGGGTGATGCTTACTAAAAATTATCTTTATACACATAGCCATAGTGTGCTTTGAAGATGCTCTCTCGAAAGTCATTGCTTTTTAAGACCAAAGCGATTCTGGTATATTTTTGAGGAACGTTTAATATAATTCGATTCCTCTTTATTTATTTGAAGTTACTAACATGTTGTTCATGATGTAGATCTTTAGATAACTTCATATTTGTGTATTCTAACTCTTCTTCTAATACTTCTTTCATTATTTTTACGGTTTTTTACCGCAAAAGGTTTTTCACAATATTCACCTCGGTACCCTCGCGTTTTCAATAATTCACCCGGTGCCCCGAGGTTTTGAAAATTCACCGGAATACCCTTAATGACTAACGGACGTCAACTCCGTTAGTCATTAGGGCTAAATCAATGAAATAAACCCCTAACTAACCTAATTAATACTAATTAACTATAATTAGACCTAATTAATACTTTTACACCCTAATTAACCCATCTCTCTCCATAACCCTTAACCCCACCACCCACCTCCCCCACCCCTCCCACCACCCCCGGCCCCGTTCCCGACCCCTCCCCCCCACGGCCGCGCAACCCCGCCCCCTTCGATTTTTTATTTTCAATTTTCGGAGAGGTGAGAAACTCGACGGTGGTGGGGGAGGGGAGTGAAACTCGACGGGGGTGGGGGAGGGAGGGAAAACTCGGCGGGGGTGGGAGGGAAAGGAGGGGAAATCGAATCGGGGGCAGGGGTGGGGGGGAGGGTTGTGCGGGCCGGGGTGAAGGGAGGAAGCTACCGCTGAGGGGTGGGGTAAAGGCTGTGGGGGTTGGGGGTGGGGGAAGGGCTTCGTGGGGTGCATCTCCTAATCGAGGTTGGTGAGAGATCCTCTTGTTCTCGAGGGACCAAGAGCCTATCTTTGTTTGTTTTACTTTTTATTTTTTTGTCCATAATTATAAAACACCAAAAATAATTTGTACATTAAGCTTCCGCAATCATATCAGTTTGGTATCAGAACAAAGGCATCTAAGTCCCTTTGGTGCTTAGACGTTCTTGGAGAAGAAGAAAGAAAGAAGAAGAAAATCTCCAGCAACAGACAGATTTTTGAAGTAACATTGAACGACTCGTTATCCCACCTCCGATCGAATGTTTGGGTGATTCTTGAGCCTATACTGGACTACTATTTGTCTACTTTATTTTCCTAAAATTTCATAAGATTTGAAGTTGATTTTCTATATATTCGAGGCTGATCTTTCGAACCGGTCTAAAAACCTGGGTAAATCCGGAACAATTTTGGGAGAATTGAAACTGCAAACAATTGGTTGGGTATTTGTTGATGACATTTTGGTCGAGTGTTCTAGACACATAGGGCTATATTTTGTTAAAATGTCATGAAATTTTGAGGTGATTTACTTAGTTTTTCAATCTCGTACTTTTTGTGAAATTTCTGGGCAGTTTACTAGAGAAATTGATGTTGGTTGTTGTTGTTTGGTTCGTATGGATATATTTGATTTACCATATGATGAACTTTGTGAGAGGTTATACAGACAGCCTATGGGTCATTCTAAAATTATAAAAGCACTCCGTGAGGGATTAGGGCATGCTTTGCATAATCTTTTTGCTGAAATTGATACACTTGTCGAATACTCTCCATGTCAGATATTGGAAGTGAGTGCTACACAACCTTCTCATGTTGATTTTGAAGAAAAGATTGAAACTTTTTCTTATTCTAAGGATAAAGATTTGATCTTTGAAGTTTCTCATGTTGAAGATGAATTCAAAGCCAATTTTTGAATTGTGCAAATAACAAAGATCCATCCTTTGACATTCAAGATGATTTAAAGCTTGACTCTTTGGCTTGTACAACCATCAAAGTTCCGATCTTTGATATTCCATGTGCGAAGAAAGCTAAAAAGCAACATGGAGTACAACATTATGAAGCATCATCTACTGATTTTTATTGTCATGATGTTGTTATTTGTCATACACATCCACAAGCCTCATGGATTCCACTTCTATTTCTCATACGTGTACTTGTTCTTATGGTTCATGGTTATCGTGCGTGGATGATTGCTTGGTTACATGAAAAATTGAGACAAGTTTTTTTTCAAGAGGGGGAGAATGATGCAAGATACGTGCATGGATTACTTCTGACCAACTATCTTTATTTGCTTTATTAGAATTGTTGCATGGTTTTACTTTACTCTTAAAGTAGAGGTTTTACATGTAACAAAAAAAATATGTTATGTTTATGTTAGTTAAGTTAGTTGAGTCGTTTAGTTAGAGTCTTATTAATTTCAGCAAATAAGTGGTCCGAAAATATCTTGAGATAATTTGGCCAAACTAGGGTGTTTTAGTGTCCTTGTGTTCCAAGTATGCAAGTTGGCATTGAGTTGTAATAGTTTCCTTATTTCATTTAGGCGTGTAAGGGGATTTGGGGCTGATTTGTTGTTTCCTTAAGTTCTCCTTTATTCTCTCCTAGAATCAAGGGATTATGATGCAAGGTGCTAGGTTGTATTTCCTAAAATACTTAGGGCTGATTTTCGGTTCTTGTAAGTCCTTGGAGGATAAGGTTCGAATATTATAAATAGATGCACCATGCTACCATTCAAGATTTGAGTGATTTTGAGTAAAAGAATTCGAGTGCTTGTTGCATTGAATATTTGGTCGTCGTACCAAGAACATACAAATCGTGGTTTGTGTGCATCTCCTAATCGAGGTTGGTGAGAGATCCTCTAGTTCTCGAGGGAACAAGAGCCTATCTTTGTTTGTTTTACTTTTTATTTTCGTCCATAATTATAAAACACCAAAAATAATTCGTACATTAAGCTTCCGCAATCATATTAGTTTGGTATCAGAGCAAAGGCATCTAAGTCCCTTTGGTGCTTAGACGTTCTTGGAGAAGAAGAAAATCGCCCGCAGCAGACAGATTTTTAAGGTAACTTTGAGCGATTCGTTATCCCACCTCCGATCGAAGTTTTGGGTGATTCTTGAGCCTATGCTGGACTACTATTTGTCTACTTTATTTTCATAAAATTTCGTAAGATTTGAAGTTGATTTTCTATATATTCGAGGCTGATCTTTCGAACTGGTCTAAAACCGGGTAAATCTGGAATAGTTTTGGGAGAATTGAAACTGCAAACAATTGGTTGGGTATTTGTTGATCAAAATTTGGTCGAGTGTTCCAGACACATAGGGCTATATTTTGTTAAAATTTCATGAAATTTCGAGGTGATTTACTTAGTTTTTCAATCTCGTACTTTTGTGAAATTTCTGGGCAGTTTACTAGAGAGATTGCAGTTGGTTGTTGTTGTTTGGTTCGTATGGATATATTTGATTTACCATATGATGAACTTCGTGAGAGGTTATACATACAGCCTATGGGTCGTTGTAAAATTATAAAAGCACTCCGTGAGGGATTAGGGCATGCTTTGCATAATCTTTTTCTTTGAAATTGATACACTTGTTGAATACTCTCCATGTCAGATATTGGAAGTGAGTGCTACACAACCTTCTCATGTTGATTTGAAGAAAAGATTGAAACTTTTATTTATTCTAAGGATAAAGATTTGATCTTTGAAGTTTCTCATGTTGAAGATGAATTCAAAACTGAATCTTTGAATTGTGCAAATAACAAAGATCCATCTTTGACATTCAAGATGATTTAAAGCTTGACTCTTTGGCTTGTACAACCATCAAAGTTCCGATCTTTGATATTTCATATGCGAAGAAAGCTACAAAGCAGCATGGAGTACAACATTATGAAGCATCATCTACTGATTTTTATTGTCATGATGTTGTTATTTGTCATACACATCCACAAACCTCATGGATTCCACTTCTATTTCTCATACGTGTACCAAACTGATATGAATTTGAAGTACGAAAAATTCACAAAGTATACCCTAGAATCTAAGTGACGTTTTTATGGTGTTTTATGATTGAAAATTGAAAAATAAGAAGTAAAACAAACAAAGATAGGCTCTTGTTCCCTCGAGAACTAGAGGATCTCTCACCAACCTCGATTAGGAGATGCACACAAACCACGATTTGTATGTTCTTGGTACGACGACCAAATATTCAATGCAACAAGCACTCGAATTCTTTTACTCAAAATCATTCAAATCTTGAATGGTAGCATGATGTATCTATTTATAATATTCGAGCCTTGTCCTCCAAGGACTTACAAGAACCGAAAATCAGCCCTAAGTATTTTAGGAAATACAACCTAGCACCTTTCATCATAATCCCTTGATTCTAGGAGAGAATAAAGGAGAACTTGAGGAAACAACAAATCAACCCCAAATCCCCTTACACGCCTAAATGAAATAAGGAAACTATTACAACTCAATGCCAACTTGCATACTTGGAACACAAGGACACTAAAACACCCTAGTTTGGCCAAATTATCTCAAGATATTTTCGGACCACTTATTTGCTGAAATTAATAAGACTCTAACTAAACGACTCAACTAACTTAACTAACATAAACATAACATATTTTTTTGGTTACATGTAAAACCTCTACTTTAAGAGTAAAGTAAAACCATGCAACAATTCTAATAAAGCAAATAAAGATAGTTGGTGAATTAATCCATGCACGTATCTTGCATCAGTGGGAAAAGAAGATTCATAATCAAATTGTGAACTTTCTTTTTCCTACTTTCGAAAAACTAACTGTAAAAAAATAGTTGTTTATACGAAAATGCCGAATATACGTTCTAAAAAGAATAAGGAAGTTGCTCAGGAGGAAACAAGTTTCAAAAACATGGAAACGAGTTTTTCAACTACTCTAGAAAATAGGGTGCATGGTAATAATGGTGAACCAATTCACCATAGTCATGAAGAGGTCAAAAGGAGAGACCCCGCAAAGAGAAGGCTCATCTCCAGGTAGTAATGGTCGTGGACTTATACAACAAATGTATGGGAAGTTCACAGAAATAGTAAAGAATTTACTGTTAGAAGTCAGAGAGAGTTAGAGACAACAATTTTATTCCAAATATAGGACTCTAGCCCATGAGTCTGCCAGAGTCTTCACAGACATCCTACAAAGGATAAGTGAAGAGAATAGAGAAATTAACTCTAGACAAATTGATAGAATACTTGTAGATATCAATGATACTATGAGTGCAACTTTCTCGGCAATGTCAACATCTCTTGCCACTGAAGTAGTTAGTCGTCTAGAACCACTAGTCGAAAAACACTATTAGGTAAATGAGAAATTAGTTAAGGCCTTAGAAGAGGCCCCGTTGAATAGAGCAAGGGGAGTTACGTACAAAGCCGGATGTTCCTTCACTAGGGTATCCTCCGAGGGTACAGTTCTCTCACCCCGAAACTAGAGATATACTTATTTAGGCGATCCACAAACTTCCTCCCATGAGCATCAAACAAGGGCAATACCCTTGAGTCATGGAGAGGGCAATCATAGAGAACTTAGGAGAAGTGATGGAATGGCAGCGGGCGTGGAGCCAGACTGGCACCAGACGTCAGGATATCACCAACCTTCGTTTTCCATGGGTGGTGGACAAGTTGGTGACAACATACACCAATCTGGACCATCGCGAGGAGGACAGAGGCAATATACTTTTGTTACAAATAACAATAGTAGCCCGCATGCATATGCGCCTCATAACCAACCAAATATGGCTGGGAGTCCTTCTTTACCCTATGCTTACATGCCTCATAACCAACCAACTATGGTTGGTGCGCCGCATTATGGGAATATGCCGGGTTATAATCAACCCCAAGCTCCATTTGCCCAAACAACTGGTGCTTATTAGCATAGGATGCCCACAAATAGACACACATTCCCATCACAAATGGTGCAAGCTTTGTGCCAATCTTGCTTTTATGCAACACTAGGAGATCCCTATGGGGGGTTATCAAAATCAACCTTTCAATCCTAACCCTAATCCCGCATATGACCAAACAGGAACATGAGGAGTGGGAATATAGGCTATCCAGGGAATGTACCGGGATCCATTGGCAGCACAAGTTGAGGCACTAGTCCAAAGACTAGTAGGGGATAATTCTAGGAAAAATCAAAGGCAAATAGGTCAAAAACCTTACCCTGAATGGATTGATAGAGCCAATCCATTTCCTAGAATGTTTAAGATACCTGACTTTACCTTGTTCTTCGAAAATGATAGAGTTTCCGCTGAAGAACATTTAGTTAGGTTCAATTGTCAATGTATGGAAGCAGCTGACAATGATTTCTTAAAACTTAGAATGTTTTCCATGTCTCTTACTGAGACTGCTTTTTGGTGGTACACTAATTTACCACTGAATTCCATTCACTCATGGCACGATATGCAAGTGCAATTTACAAATCATTTTGCACGCATTGAACCAGGAATGACTTTAAGTGATATGGCCAGAATCCAACAAAAGTTACCTATCTAGATTCAAAATGGCCAAACGCACTAGTGGAAAAAACGTTTTGTGCTACTTGTCAAGTACTCTAGTTGATTAATCAACTTGAGCATTTGTGAAAATTTTAATTTAAAAATTCACAAGTGCTCCAGGTTGTTTAATCAACCTGAGCTGTGAATAAGTGCTCCGATTAGTCGACCAGAGCACTTGGAGACTCTCTCATATGAATTCATTAAAGCCTCGCACGCACTAAACGATGTACGTGTACTAATTTTTTGACCCACTCTCTCAGCCCTTATTCGAGAATCTTAACTCTCTCCCTCTTCTCTAATTCTCTCCTTTCTCTCTGCCGAAATTCGAAACCCTAGAAGTTAAGGAACTTCGGTTTTACTGTGAGCTCGAGACAGCGAGTGTGCGGCAACTACGGGAAAGAGAAAAATCAGACAAATCTTCAGGGATATTCGTGGTATTTGCAAATCGAAAATCCTTAGATGGTCGGATTATTGGTTCTTCAGCGCCGTTCTTCAACATCGACGGTAGGGTTTCAATCCTTAAATAAAGTTATAAAGTGGTGTTTTAATGGTTAGGGTTTTACTCAATTGGTTCCCTAATATTCCTTGGGATAGACAACCATTGTCGGCAATTAGGGATTTGTGTGATCACTCCGGTTTTCGATTTGTTGGATGTTAGCCCGCTCTTGGCGTTCGCGGTTTGATTGGGAGTTCTTGGTTCTATTTTGAACAGCAGTCTTTGATCGTGGTGAAGAAGGTGGAATATTTGAGGAAGTCGTAATTGTATGGTATTGTTAACTTTTTGTTATAAGATTGAACTTTTGCTTTTTCTGTAGTGAGCAGTTAGTTTTACATTAGAACAAAAATCGTCGAATTATTGAGGAAATATGAGCTTATATAAATGTCATCTTTAGTGTTATTGTTCTGGTGGGATAATATCCTGTTTATCTATACTCTGTTGATATAGAAGAATTTTGTTGTTTTTTCTTTCTTCAGTTTTTATCAAATTTTGTTATAAGAGTGAATGTTATACTTGGTGATAGTTTTGAATACATTGGAATATAGTGATTTAGTAAAATGTTAGCTTTGTAGGGGAAAAAACCATCAAATTTTTGAGGAAATGTGAGCCTATATGTCATATATGGCATTGAGAGTTTTGTTATTGTTGTGATGATTAAGCTTTTTTTTTTTCCGTTTACTGTGAGTTCCGTTGATATAGAATTCGAGTGAGTTGTTTATGGTATAGTTATTCTGTTCAAGGTATTGGTAAATGGGAATCTTTGATTGCCTTGATATATGGTGATTTACTGATTTAGTAAGTTGTTAGTCTCACTTACAGTGAAGAAAGAAAACCTTCAAATTGCGGAGGAAATTTGAGCCTAAATCTATTATATTGAATTTTGCTAATCAGGCCGTGTGAAGCCTAAGAAATTATTCTACATATGCTGGAGCATGTTGAGTTTTGTTGTTGTGATATAGTAAATCCTGTCTCTTTTAATTCTGAATTTTGTCAGTTATGCTGGTAAAGTTTGATACCGCCATTGTTACTCTCGAAGGGGTACATTCCTTGACCATATGCTAGTCCTTGTAAAATAATACTAAGAGATTGCAAAGTTGTATTCTTTGCTTTATATGAGAGGTTTTAGTCCCTTTGTTGTGCTTTAGAGCATCATTATTGGTGAATGAAAAAAAATATCATCCCACTCTCTTTCTAACTTTCTCTCAAAAATTACATCCCACAATCTTTTCAACTTTCTTCGTAACAATGAACCAAAAAAAAGATCATCCCAACTACTTTTTCCTACCCAACTACTTTTTTACCCCACCCAATTATTTTTTATCTCTCATCACCCCACCACCACTATACAATATTTTTATTATTTACTTTTTAATAATATTTAATATTTATTACTAATTGATTAAAAAATTAATTAAATAAATACATAATTAGCATTTTTAGCATTAACTAAATTAAATGCACAAAAATATTGTTTATTTTTTTTAGAGTGTAAAAGTGGAAGATATTTCATATAAAATAAGCAAAATTATAGAAAATTAGTAAATAGCTAGAAAAAAAAAGTTGTCCAAAATATTACTAAATGGGTCTCTATTTGTAGATCTCTGAAAAATAGAGCCATTGGTAATTTTTTTATTTTTTTTGGCTTTGTATTTTTTAAGATATTGCATTTTTAATATTTGTAATTGTATTATTTCGCTAACCTGTCAGAATTTGACAAGTGTTAAATTATGACGCGCGCGTCAAAAAATTTGACACGCGTCAGAAATCTGACGAAAGTTAATTTTTTTTGGCACGAGTTTTGGTTGAGGGAAAGCCAAAAAAAATTATTTTTTGTCAGATCAGGCGGTGGGTCCCACTCCCACGCCTGATCATGGTTTCAATCGTCCCATACAATTTTTTTTTTCCAATCACTCCTCAATCTTTATTTCATTCATTGTTAAGGGAGCCCATTTAAGATTATGCACACAATCTTTCTTTTTTTTTCACCATTAATGATGCTCTTAGTCTTTTGGTACCTTGTGCTTTTTGTGGAGTAAAGAGAGTAAGTTTGGGTGCATGCTCGTCTTATTCTAGTTTGGTGTTTTCTTGTGACATTGTTGCAATTGCCAACTAATTTGAAGGAACCTTGAGTACTGTTGCACCATTTCCGGAGCTATAAAAGCTATGTACCAAGGTTATTTGTAGAGGACAAAGCTTGTATCATCAATATCGAGTACTATTGCATCCTCCATTGGAGTTATAAAATCTTGAAGAGGGAGCTCCTAGCTTTCAGGTCTACCTTTCTCAAGTCCCCGTGGGCCCAAAGAGATCCTTTTGTTTTTTATTTTGTTCCCTTACATTTATATGATTGTCTCTTTCATTCTCTGTGTTTAACGAGTATGCAAATGAAAATGGAGTTTGAGGTTGAGAAAATGTTAAGGTATCTCTTATCTTATCGGTGACTTTGTGCTTTGTAGAACTAGGGTCAGAAACTCTACCCAGCAGGCGACTAAGGATGGGTCCAACATTCTTGTGTATTAAGTTCTCTCAAACATAATTCTTATTTTAGAAGAAGCTTGTTCAGATTCTAGCTTTAAATTCATGGTAGGAGAGGAAGTAGAGCTGTGATTTGAAACGTAGCAAGATTGTCAACATAGCCCTTGTAGTATGAGTTAGTGAGACAGTAAAACAGTTTTTCTGTTTTATTTGGTTTTTAGAACACCGATGTTATGGTTTTATATAGAGTTTTTCCCCTTATATTTGAGCTAAAATGTGTATCAATGGTGCTCTTAGGAGCCATTTCACGCTAACTTTCTCCATCTAGTTGTGGTTTTCTGTTCTGTGTCAAATTGCAGGTTTTAGGGAGTTATCTCCCTATTTTCTACTATTATTTGACCATTACGCTGGACTGGAGAGGTTTTATGCGGGGTTTCAAAGTCCCGAGGATACTTTCCGGGACCCTTGAGCAAAGAAGAATTGAAGACTTGACGTTTAGAGCCAAGAAGGAAGAACCGGACCTGAGCCCGATCAAATCGGGCAGGACACGCCCGATCGGGCGCTCGCAAGGGAGATAATCAGTTTTGTTTCGGGCCGTCGGGGCGCTATCGCCCGGTCGTTAGTTCGTTGAGGAGCCCGATCGGGCGGTTCGGCCCGATTTCATCGTGCGTGCTTAGCGATTTGCGCCGGATGCCGAGGATTGGTCCGCCCGATGCATCGGGTGTGTCGACTTGATTTCATCGGGCGAGGTCTATTTTTTGGAGCTCTACTGCTGCATTGAGCCCGATTGCATAGGGCAGACTTGGCCCGATCGGGCGACTGACCCGACACGCGTTATTTAATGATTTTCGGGCTATTTCTCTAAGACTTTTCCTAGTTGTTATAGGATTAGTATAAATAGGAAAATCAGAATATTACTATTCATCTTTGTTTTAGCCCTTATTTTTCATAGTTTTCTCTAGAGAGTTATTCAAGAACCATAGTTTATTGCTTTTCACTTTAGGATTCAAGATCAAACATTTGGATTGCTTGCAATTTCAATATTGTTCTTTAATTTGGTAATCTTCTTCCTTGTTTTCTCCATTATTGTTTGTTTTCTCTATTATTGTTTGGATTGATTTCTTAATTATTTACAATAGTTGAAAGTATGAATTTTTACATTGATTTTGTTATTGTTTTCTCAAGCATGAGTGAGTAGTTCTATTTCTAGGATTGTGGGGATCTATGTATGCAATGAGGGATTTGAAGGATTTTGTCCTCGATCAAGTGTAGCAAGCTAAATGTATATGGACAAGATTATGAAGATAATATATTCAATAATATTAGGTGACCGCAACGTTTTGCTAGAAGCTAATTGCGGTTTGTTGGGCTAGTATATTTAGGCCAACTACTAATATGTATTGGGTCCTATGAGGTCACACAATGTGACAACCCTTGGATATTACCCAAATCCATTTGTGAAATGGGTTGGACGGTTTTAAAGATGGATGGAAGAGTTGTAACTCATGAGTTTATTAGGCTCATAATGTATGACATTATGAGGCAAAATAAAGCCTCATGAATCACCTCTTTGTAACCACCTTATATAATGATATGGGGGTTACAAAGGAGAGGTGGGATTACATCATTCTTAGTAGAGAAGATCCGATTTTCTTTGCTCCACTCTCACTCCTCATTTTCGGCCATCACACCTCAAAAGCAAGAGAATTATTCTCTCTTCCGTACTAGCATACGTGGTGATCTAAGGGTTGTTCATGGACCAACACTAGAGGAACGGCGGTTGACGTTCTAAAGGATCTCCACTAGAAGGCTTGTGGTGGAAGTGGAATTCACGCATCAAGAGGTATATTCTACACTCTTAATAGATTCATGTTAATTTATGCAAAGATCTTGGTGTTAGATGTTTGAGTATGTGATACTCGTTTTCCGCATTAAGCATCTAAATTCCTACAATGGTATCAGTTAGCCTATTGCATAGATTAATATGATCATGTGGATGCATGTTTTCCTTTCTTTTAATTCGTTTAGGGGAGGGTATTAGCATGAGGATATTGTTTGCATGATTAAAATTTGATTTTAATCTAGTGGGAGTATAAAAGTTGTTTATACATTTTTCGATACATGTATACATATATAATTGTTACATTGTTTCATGTTTTAGTTAAGTTGTTAATTAGAATGTGATGTATATATGTATGATTCATGAATTGCATGCTTTGATTATTTATACTTAATTTGATTATGTATAATTTCATAGCATGAATTCTTGAATTTGAAGCCTAGAATGATTTATTTATGCGTAAACATGTTTAGTGTATAAAGAAAATCATACGCATTTCGATTAAAATTGCCTGAATTGAAATCGGAAAAGCGGAAGCAGTGAGCTTCTCGCGAATCGCGACGAGCATCGCGAGTCGCGACGAGCATCGCGACCACTGGTCGCGAGTCGCGACCTAGCTCGCGGGTCGCGAGCAGTGTTCTGCCTCGCTTGGCTCGTTTGTTTTTTTTTCAACGGATAAAAACGTTTAATCCGTTTATCCCTTAATGCATATTAAGTAGTTATTATGCTTGGTATCCTATGCTAATGCTTAAATGAATTAAAATTATGATGGGAGTTTCATTTTATGGTATTTAATTTTATGTTAGGATGGTAGTATTAATAAGTTGATTAATTCTTTCATGCTAGTATTTGTGATTTTGTGATTAAATATCATGCTATGGTTTTATGTTTTAATATGATTAAAATGTATGTGGTGCCTTAGAGTGCTTATATTTTTTTTTCTTTAAATTTAATAGTTGATTAAATTTGTTAGATTAAATCTTAAAGCTCTTGGGAGATAAATTCTAATATGATTGAATTTTGTCTTGAGGCACTAACCATTTAATTTAATATGAGATTAACTTTGGATGGTATTATTATGTTTCAAAGTTGTTGAAGCATAATATTTTATTTTAATAGTTGATTAAAATGCATGTTTTATATATATATGATATTATGGATGCATACGGTGACTAGTATGGCCCAAACTTGGATAGAAATTACGATCTGCGTATCGTTAATGTATTTTTTGTAATTTAAATACGATCTATGCATCGTTAGTATTTTTGTAATATTAGTTTAAATTTCAAAAAATTATTCAAGTTGAATTGATTCAACGATGGAGGTCCGATGTTTTTCATTTCCATGGGGCACAAGGATGGAGATCCAAGGTGGTTCAAGGATGGAGGCCTTAAAGAGTAGTCTTTAGGGTTAAGGGCCATACTAGGATCACATTTCATTTTATGCATTTAAATATTGCTTTTGAATGCTTTCTAAGTTTTATTATGCATGTGATTTATTTTTGCAATGAGTTCACTAGTAATTAAATCACATAATAATTTACTTAGGTCCCTAAAGCTAATATTGGGTAATTGCTTTTCCAAATAAACATCTACTAAAAATCTTGATCGTTAGTAATAGGTTCTGCCAAAGCAGAGTGTTACTTCCAATCTTGGGCTAAGTAGAGTAAATTTCCGAAATTTGCATGTTTAGTTTGGTTTGGCCCAACAAAATCATCAAAACGGTTTTGGATTTTGAAGCAAAGGGTTGGGTTTTTGTGTTTGGATGACAAGTTCTGTCTAGGATTAGGAAGGCTTTCCCCAACGTTGTGTGTAACTTCCTTACCTGGGAACTTTCATCACCTTAGCAATCACCCATCAACTAAGAATTACACTTGTTGTAATTAGTAAAAGAGTTTACTTACCTTTTAAATTTGGTTTTAAGTTGAGGCCAAAGTCCACTTATAAATCATGTTTGATAGGATCTTAGAATCACTTGATTCAAAGGGGACATTTTTTAAAATTGGTCAAGTGCATAGCTTTTATTTTAAAGTGTTTAAAATTTGTTAAAAGCTATTGATGGTAAACATACTTATTACTTTTGCATCTTCTATGTAGATATCATGTCTGGTAACAACAATAATTCACCTTTTAACTTACGTTCAATCCTTGAAAAGGATAAGTTGAACGGGAACAACTTCCTTGATTGGGAAAGGAATCTGAGAATTGTTCTTAGATCCGAAGGTCGAGAGGATGTTCTTGAAACCCCGATCCCGGTTTTAACGACCACCTCTACTGAAGCCGAAAAGGCGGCCTATAAGGCCATTGCAGAAAGGTCGGTAATTGTTACCTGCCTTATGCTCGCGGCTATGGAACCAAGCCTTCAAAAGAGGTTTGCAAGCTTGGATGCTCTGGATATCCGACAAACGAAAACCATGTTTCAAAGAACAAGCTCGGATAGAGAGGTATGAAACTCACAAGGCTATTCTTGAGTGTGCGTTAGTCGAAGGCAAGCCAGTCGCCACTCATGTCTTTGAAATGATTGGTTATTTCGAGACAATGGAGGGGTTAGGCTTTCCTTATAGCCAAGAGTTGACTACTGACATCATACTACACTCCCTACATGAAGGCTTCAACCATTTTAGGTTGAACTTCAATATGAATGGGGTGTCGAAAACCTTTGCTGAGTTACATGGGATGCTCATGACTGCCGAGCAAAACATCTCTGTTGCACCTAAGAAGGAAGTTCTTATGGTTCAAAAGGGGAAGGGTTTTAAGAAGGAATGGGGCCGGCAAGAAAAAGCAAGACAAGGGCAAGCAAGTTGCCGCTAAGATCGCTGATAAGCCACAAGGCAAAGACAAAGCCAAAGGTGGCCGCAAATGCCAAGTGCTTCCATTGTGGTCAAATTGGCCATTGGAGGCGTAACTGCCCAAAGTATCTGAATGATAAGAAGTCTGGGGCTTCTTCTTCAGGTATCTATGTCATTGACATTAATTTAGCAACATCTACTTCTTGGGTATTTGATACCGGTTGTGTTTCTCACATTACTTCGAATGTGCAGGGACTAAGAAGGAGTAGAACCTTGGCTAAAGGGGAGGTAGAACTGCGCGTTGGAAATGGTGCAAGGGTTGCGGCCGTTGCAGTTGGGACTTATAGTCTACCTTTGCCTTCGGTTTTATATTAGAGCTTAATAATTGTTATTATGTTCTGCTATTACCAAAAACATTATTTCTATTCCCGTTTTGGATAATGAAGGGTTTTACAATTGAGAAAGGTTGTTTCTCTGTTTATTTGAATTCAATGTTTTATGCCATTGCTAAAAGGTCTAATGGTCTATATTTCCTAGACTTAGACAAAGATGTCCTTAACATAGACAAAGAAAAACATAGATCAAGCGATACTAATCCTACTTATTTATGGCATTGTCGTTTAGGACATATAAACGCGAAACGCATTCAGAAGTTACATAAAGATGGACTTCTAACATCCTTTGACTTTGAGCCATTTGATGTATGTGAATCATGTTTAATGGGTAAAATGACGAAGTCACCTTTTCTTGGAAAGGGTGAAAGGGCCGGTGATCTATTGGGTCTAATACATACCGATGTGTGTGGACCAATGAGCACAAAAGCTAGGGGAGGGTTTCGGTACTTCATTACTTTTACGGACGATTTAAGTAGATATGGATATGTCTATTTAATGAAGCATAAGTCGGAATCATTTGAAAAGTTCAAAGAATTCCCGAATGAAGTCCAAAACCGGCTTGGCAAAACAATTAAAGCACTACGATCCGATCGTGGTGGTGAATATTTGAGCCAAGAGTTTAGTGATCACTTGAAGAGTTGTGGAATTCTTTCACAACTCACTCCGCCCGGAACACCTCGGTTGAATGGTGTATCCGAACGGAGGAACCGCACTCTACTTGATATGGTTCGGTCTATGATGAGTTTTGCTTGATCTTCCCATCTCCTTTTGGGGATATGCTCGAAACCGCTACTTTCACACTTAATCGAACTCCATCAAAGGCGGTAGAAAAGACTCCATATGAGATGTGGAGTGGAAAAGTTCCAAGTTTATCTTTTCTACGTATTTGGGGTTGTGAGGTTTATGTAAAACGTTTACTTTCGAATAAACTCGCCCCTAAATCGGATAAGTGTTTCTTTGTGGGTTATCCCAAAGAGACCAAGGGCTATTACTTCTACCATCTGGACCGAGGGCAAAGTGTTTGTTGCTCGTCGTGGTGTCTTTTTGGAAAAAGATTTTATTTCCAAAAAGGCAAGTGGGAGTAATATATTTCTCGAAGAGGTTCGAGAAAAGCAACAAATGGACATAGTTCAACCTATGTTAGAGTCGAAGCACAAGTGCCGGTTGTGGAAAATGTAGTTCCTCCTTTGGTAGAATCTTCTCCCATAACCGACCAAGTGTTGGAGGACGTGCATCATGTACACGAACCTCCTACCGTGTCCCACTCGAATCTAATTCGTGCGAAAATTCTCAAGTTGTTGAGAAGAAAATTTCTCTCGTTGCGGCCCCTCGTAGGAGTAGTAGATCAAGAATACCAAACAAAAAGTTTGTTGATTTCTTGTTAACCGAAAGTTCGAGATAATGATCTTAGAATTTGAGGAACCTACTACCTACAAGCAAGCTTTGATGAGTGAAGACTCCGAAAAATGGCTCGAAGCCATGAGGTCCGAAATGGCATCTATGTCCGAAAATCAAGTATGGGACTTGATGGATTTGCCCGATGGGGTTACACCTATTGGTTGCAAATGGGTTTTCAAAGTGAAAACAGGACAAGGATGGTAACATTCAAGTTTACAAAGCAAGATTGGTTGCAAAAGGGTTCAAGCAAGTTCATGGTATAGACTATGACGAAACCTTTTCACCGAGAGCAATGCTTAAATCCATTCGGATACTCCTAGCGATTGCTTTGCCTTCTATGATTATGAGATTTGGCAAATGGATGTCAAAACCGCTTTCTTGAATGGGTTCTTGAAAGAGGATGTGTATATGACACAACCTAAGGTTTTGTGGATCCGTAATATCCTAGGAGGGTATGTAAGCTTCAAAAGTCCATTTATGGATTGAAGCAAGCATCTCGGAGTTGGAATCTTCGTTTTGATGAGGCAATCAAACTGTTTGGTTTTCTCAAAAACGGAGAAGAGTCTTGTGTTTACAAGAAGGAAAGTGGGAGTAACATAGTCTTCTTGGTCTTATATGTAGATGACATACTTCTCATAGGAAACGACATTCCCATGCTTGAGTCGATCAAGGAATGGTTGAAGAGTTGTTTTTCTATGAAAGACCTTGGAAACGCTGAGTACATTTTGGGGATCAAGATCTATAGGGATAGGTCTAAGAGGATGATTGGACTTAGCCAAAGAACTTATATAGATAAGATCGTTACTAAGTTCAATATGGAAAACTCTAAAAGAGGTTTTCTACCCATGCAACATGGTGTTTCGCTTAGCAAGACTCGGTGTCCTTCCGGACCCGATGAGATTAAGCGAATGAGTAATGTTCCTTATGCGTCAGCTATAGGGTCCATTATGTACTCCATGATTTGTACTCGCCCAGATGTTTCATATGCCTTGAGCATGTGTAGCAGATTCCAATCAAATCCAGGTGACGCACACTGGAGTGCAGCTAAGAATATCCTAAAGTACTTACGAAGGACTAAGGATAATTTCTTAGTGTATGGAGGTGAAAGTGAATTAATTATTGAGGGTTACACAGATGCGAGCTTCCAAACTGACAAAGATGATTTCCGATCCCAATATGGTTTCATCTTTTGTCTAAATGGAGGGGCAAAGGAGCCGGAAAAGTTCAAAGCAAAGTACCGTCGCCGATTCTACAACATAAGCCGAGTACATTCTTTGCAGCCAGATGCAAAGAAAGGAAGCCGTTTGGATGAAGAAGTTCATTCCGGAGCTAGGAGTAGTGCCTAGTGTTGGAGATGGTATTGTTTTACATTGTGATAACAATGGTGCCATAGCTTCGGCCTAAGGAACCAAGATCACATCAAAGGTGTAAACATGTACTTAGGAAGTTTCATCTCATTCGAGAAATCGTTGAGAGAAAAGATGTAATAGTTAGCAAAGTTCTTACGGATAGCAATGTCGCTGATCCTTTGACTAAACCATTGCCTCAGCCTAAGCATGAGAGTCATACTAGGGCTATAGGACTTAAGCATGTAGGAGAGTGGCTTTGATTGTGTACTATTTACTTTTAATTTGTTCACAATTATAGTTACTCCTGTGATGTGTTTGGTTATGTTTATCAATAAAAGGTTATGTTCTTATTTAATCTTGGTTTAGTATTAAATAAAACGTTCAAAGTATTTTATAATGTTTGATAGGATTGTCAAATATGTGATTTGACGAATGAAACCCTATCCAAAGGAATGCAGGGGGTTATAATTTACCTTTGTCCCTAGTTCGAATCATTAAAATTGAACGTAAATGATTCCGTTTCATGGACTAGATTGCAAGTTGATTGATAGCGCTGATTTCATGGGCTATGGAGACATAGAGATGTCTAGTCATTTGTATAGGCGTGTATAGTTGATACACGTTGGGCAGACCTAGTGGGAGTTCTCTAAAAGGTTTATGAGAATCTCATTAATATATTTAGTGGATTCCTTAGACATGAGTTTGACACTATTCTTACTTAAGGATTAGTATGTTTTTGACACTGCAAAACGTCGTGCCGTAAAAGGAGTCTATAAAAGCAGTGTTCGGAACTACTATGAATTGAGTGGGAGTTTTGGTTATACAAGACTGGATAAAGTACTCCTAAGAGTTAGGATTGGTGTCTTGGCCTCTTGAAGAGCAAGAACTGAAAATGCATGGCCGTGCTCAAATGGATTAAGGAGTTAATCATTTGTTTCGACAGTTCGAACTCGGATTTCAAGAAACAACTTGAATATTGGTATGGTTTACATACGATGTTACCATGTCATTAAGTTAGACATTAAGCGACTTAAGGAATTTGAAGGTTACACACTTGTTCTTAGACAAGTGGGAGATTGAAGGATTTTGTCCTCGATCAAGTGTAGCAAGCTAAATGTATATGGACAGATTATGAAGATAATATATTCAATAATATTAGGTGACCGCAACGTTTTGCTAGAAGCTAATTGCGGTTTGTTGGGCTAGTATATTTAGGCCAACTACTAATATGTATTGGGTCCTATGAGGTCACACAATGTGACAACCCTTGGATATTACCCAAATCCATTTGTGAAATGGGTTGGACGATTTTAAAGATGGATGGAAGAGTTGTAACTCATGAGTTTATTAGGCTCATAATGTATGACATTATGAGGCAAAATAAAGCCTCATGAATCACCTCTTTGTAACCACCTTATATAATGATATGGGGGTTACAAAGGAGAGGTGGGATTACATCATTCTTAGTAGAGAAAATTTGATTTTCTTTGCTCCTCTCTCACTCCTCATTTTCGGTCATCACACCTCAAAAGCAAGAGAATTATTCTCTCTTCCGTACTAGCATACGTGGTGATCTAAGGGTTGTTCGTGGACCAACACTAGAGGAACGGCGGTTGACGTTCTAAAGGATCTCCACTAGAAGGCTTGTGGTGGAAGTGGAATTCACGCATCAAGAGGTATATTCTACACTCTTAATAGATTCATGTTAATTTATGCAAAGATCTTGGTGTTAGATGTTTGAGTATGTGATACTCGTTTTCCGCATTAAGCATCTAAATTCCTACAGTAGGAATCTAATTCGTGCGAAAATTCTCAAGTTGTTGAGAAGAAAATTTCTCCTGTTGCAGCCCCTCGTAGGAGTAGTAGATCAAGAATACCAAATAAAAAGTTTGTTGATTTCTTGTTAACCGAAAGTTCTGAGATAATGATCTTAGAATTTGAGGAACCTACTACCTACAAGCAAGCTTTGATGAGTGAAGACTCCGAAAAATGGCTCGAAGCCATGAGGTCCGAAATGGCATCTATGTCTGAAAATCAAGTATGGGACTTGATGGATTTGCCCGATGGGATTACACCTATTGGTTGCAAATGGGTTTTCAAAGTGAAAACAGACAAGGATGGTAACATTCAGGTTTACAAAGCAAGATTGGTTGCAAAAGGGTTCAAGCAAGTTCATGGTATAGACTATGACGAAACCTTTTCACCAGTAGCAATGCTTAAATCCATTCGGATACTCCTAGCGATTGCTGCCTTCTATGATTATGAGATTTGGCAAATGGATGTCAAAACCGCTTTCTTGAATGGGTTCTTGAAAGAGGATGTGTATATGACACAACCGGAAGGTTTTGTGGATCCAGAATATCCTAGGAGGGTATGTAAGCTTCAAAAGTCCATTTATGGATTGAAGCAAGCATCTCGGAGTTGGAATCTTCGTTTTGATGAGGCAATCAAACTGTTTGGTTTTCTCAAAAACGGAGAAGAGTCTTGTGTTTACAAGAAGGAAAGTGGGAGTAACATAGTCTTCTTGGTCTTATATGTAGATGACATACTTCTCATAGGAAACGACATTCCCATGCTTGAGTCAGTCAAGGAATGGTTGAAGAGTTGTTTTTCTATGAAAGACCTTGGAAACGCTGAGTACATTTTAGGGATCAAGATCTATAGGGATAGGTCTAAGAGGATGATTGGACTTAGCCAAAGAACTTATATAGATAAGATCGTTACTAAGTTCAATATGGAAAACTCTAAAAGAGGTTTTCTACCCATGCAACATGGTGTTTCGCTTAGCAAGACTCGGTGTCCTTCCGGACCCGATGAGATTAGCGAATGAGTAATGTTCCTTATGCGTCGCCTATAGGGTCCATTATGTACTCCATGATTTGTACTCGCCCGAATGTTTCATATGCCTTGAGCATGTGTAGCGATTCCAATCAAATCCAGGTGACGCACACTTGGAGTGCGGCTAAGAATATCCTAAAGTACTTACGAAGGACTAAGGATAATTTCTTAGTGTATGGAGGTGAAAGTGAATTAATTGTTGAGGGTTACACGGATGCGAGCTTCCAAACCGACAAAGATGATTTCCGATCCCAATCCGGTTTCATCTTTTGTCTAAATGGAGGGGCGATGAGTCGGAAAAGTTCAAAGCAAAGTACTTGTCGCCGATTCTACAACGAAGCCGAGTACATTCTTTGCGAGATGCAAGAAAGGAAGCCGTTTGGATGAAGAAGTTCATTCTGGAGCTAGGAGTAGTGCCTAGTGTTGGAGATGGTATTGTTTTACATTGTGATAACAATGGTGCCATAGCTCGATCTAAGGAACCAAGATCACATCAAAGGTGTAAACATGTACTTAGGAAGTTTCATCTCATTCGAGAAATCGTTGAGAGAAAAGATGTAATAGTTAGCAAAGTTCATACGGATAGCAATGTCGCTGATCCTTTGACTAAACCATTGCCTCAGCCTAAGCATGAGAGTCATACTAGGGCTATAGGACTTAAGCATGTAGGAGAGTGGCTTTGATTGTGTACTATTTACTTTTAATTAGTTCACAGTTATAGTTACTCTCGTGATGTGTTTGGTTATGTTTATCAATAAAAGGTTATGTTCTTATTTAATCTTGGTTTAGTATTAAATAAAACGTTCAAAGTATTTTATAACGTTTGATAGGATTGTCAAATATGTGATTTGACGAATGAAACTCTATCCAGTGAACAGGGGTTATAATTTACCTTTTTCCCTAGTTCGAATCATTAAAATTGAACGTAAATGATTCTGTTTCATGGACTAGATTGCAAGTTGATTGATAGCGCAGTTTCATGGGCTATGGAGACATAGAGATGTCTAGTCATTTGTATAGGCGTGTATAGTTGATACACGTTGGGCAGACCTAGTGGGAGTTCTCTAAAAGGTTTATGAGAATCTCATTAATATATTTAGTGGATTCCTTAGACATGAGTTTGACACTATTCTTACTTAAGGATTAGTATGTTTTTGACACTGCAAAACGTCGTGCCGTAAAAGGAGTCTATAAAAGCAGTGTTCGGAACTACTATGAATTGAGTGGGAGTTTTGGTTATACAAGACTGGATAAAGTCCTCCTAAGAGTTAGGATTGGTGTATTGGCCTCTTGAAGAGCAAGAACTGAAAATGCATGGCCGTGCTCAAATGGATTAAGGAGTTAATCATTTGTTTCGACAGTTCGAACTCGGATTTCAAGAAACAACTTGAATATTGGTATGGTTTACATACGATGTTACCATGTCATCAAGTTAGACATTAAGCGACTTAAGGAATTTGAAGGTTACACACTTGTTCTTAGACAAGTGGGAGATTGAAGGATTTTGTCCTCGATCAAGTGTAGCAAGCTAAATGTATATGGACAGATTATGAAGATAATATATTCAATAATATTAGGTGACCGCAACGTTTTGCTAGAAGCTAATTGCGGTTTGTTGGGCTAGTATATTTAGGCCAACTACTAATATGTATTGGGTCCTATGAGGTCACACAATGTGACAACCCTTGGATATTACCCAAATCCATTTGTGAAATGGGTTGGACGGTTTTAAAGATGGATGGAAGAGTTGTAACTCATGAGTTTATTAGGCTCATAATGTATGACATTATGAGGCAAAATAAAGCCTCATGAATCACCTCTTTGTAACCACCTTATATAATGATATGGGGGTTACAAAGGAGAGGTGGGATTACATCATTCTTAGTAGAGAAAATCCGATTTTCTTTGCTCCACTCTCACTCCTCATTTTCGGCCATCACACCTCAAAAGCAAGAGAATTATTCTCTCTTCCGTACTAGCATACGTGGTGATCTAAGGGTTGTTCGTGGACCAACACTAGAGGAACGACGGTTGACGTTCTAAAGGATCTCCACTAGAAGACTTGTGGTGGAAGTGGAATTCACGCATCAAGAGGTATATTCTACACTCTTAATAGATTCATGTTAATTTATGCAAAGATCTTGGTGTTAGATGTTTGAGTATGTGATACTCGTTTTCCGTATTAAGCATCTAAATTCCTACAGGATTGATAGATTAGTATAATTACCCTTTATTTCAATTGTTTCCTGTGATTGAATCGTTCATGCTAGATTAATGAATTAGGCCTGATTTGTATTTCTACTTTCGCAATATTGAATGCGCCGAGAGGAGAGATTTCGTATAGGCTTTCAATCATTAGGCATAGTGATCCTTGACCATGCGAGAGCGGCTAGGTGATCTTTGAGGGAGGTAATGTTCGAGAGAAATTACATGTGCCCTAGATAAATTGACTTATTGGGTGATTATTATTTGTCTCTGATTTCCCAAATTATATGCATAGTGATCCATAGTCCTAGTTCTTTATTAATTGATTCTTACCTTCGTATTTAGTTCTGTCATTTGCTTAGTTTAGTCATACACCCATTTTCATCTAATTTAGTTAGTATAATATTAGAATTCAGATACAATAGTATAACTTTCTCCCTGTGGATTCGATCCTGACTTCCCCGACTACTTGTTAGTGGACCTTAGGTTATTTTTGATAAGGTGATAAACTTTAGCTCATCAAACACCCTAGAGATTTAAAGACGCTTGAAAAAGAGTTAGTATACATGTGACTATCTAAGGCCTTAGGAAAAATCTCTCAGAGTTAGGAAATGATGACAATGTATTTGCCGTGTTGCCTTTTATGAGCTCTTTCATTCTATAGATTGAACTACTTCTTTGAGTCTTGGACTAAATTGGCATGAACTTATATATTTTTCTTTATTCAGATTGCTTGTTTATATGATGAGCAGTTTTAATTCTAACATATGATACGTGTATGTTGAATGACTTCCGAGGCGGCGATGGTGGTACGAAGCGGCGAAGCAAATGCGGAAACCGATGATTGTTCAAGTTAGGGTTTTAATCCTTAAATAAAGAAAACTATGATTTACTTTTTTGGTTGAGAATTTGTTGTAACATGCTTTTTCAGTCACTTCTTCATGCTTATGCTCGATAAAATCGCACCTACTTAGGTGAAATATGCGGTTACGCGTTTTTGTTTTGTCTTATTTTTGTTACTTTGACACTGAAATTCATGGTTAATTATAAGTTTTTAACAATTCTTGAGAATAGACTTGTTTTATGCCTGAAATTTGAGCTTTTGTTGGAAGTTGGAGTTCATTGTGTTATAAATTTTGATATGTTAAACATTAGTGTCCATATGAAACTTGAGTTTCATATATTGTATGAATCGTTCCATTGATGATCCAATGTTAATGAGGACAACCAACTAATTTCAAGCTATGATATCTAGCTTTTACACATCTGTAATGGGTAATTTCTATGCCTTTGTGGTGATAAATTTCTAATTCGTGGTTCCTGGGAGGTTATATTATCTGTCCATCTTTTTTAGGTCTGTATTATTATTTATGTTCATAATTTACTGTCTATATTCTTCCGTTTTTAGATTGGGGGTTGTTTCTCTCTACTATAACAAGAGTGACCATGAATTTATATTATTATTTATGAATTATGTGTTTATTATCTAGTCCTTGTGTAGTTGTGTATCATATATTCGATATTGCTTCAAGAATGTGCAACTTTCAGATGCTATATATCAATCTTATCTCATTATCGTAAATTACCGTCTTCTACATCAAGAATTTCAGCCCCAATCCTTATTTTGAACACACAAAGCTTACCAAAAAACATTCACATTTCTTGATGGACTACCAAAGCGACTGCAACTTCTTCAAGTGGAAGGAAGACATGGTATTCTTCTCTCGTTTTTTAGGTTGCTTCATTTCTTGGTAAGCTCTGATGGACTGTTTGACATTGGCATCTGAAATATGTGCAGGGAATCCCCAAATGGTGTTGATAACGAGAAGAAAGGGGATAAGAGAGCTCAGCTTATATTGAGGAGAGGTAGATTTTACCTAATGATACTACTTTGATACATTGCCTGAAGAATGTAACATCTGTCTAGCAACTCTATTTACCTGTATTGTGATTATTATTTAGGGGAATCACCTTTTACAGACTGTTTTATGTTTTCTGGCTATTTTATCTTAATTTATCACCAGAACCTTAATAAACAAGCTTTTGGCAACTATAATTTCTAGGTTAACAGTGAAAAGTGATGAAGCATTTCAGGGTTTCTGTGTGGCATCTAGGGCTGAAAACCCTATGAGCCAGCCAGGAGCTCCAACTACGGCAGCTACTGCTCCACAAGTTAATATGATAGGAGTACCCACTTCTGATATAAAGAAGAAGAGAGGTAGGCCTAGGATGTATGTTATAGTTTCTGACAGTATGTTATAGTTAACAAGACATCAAGATTGATGTGTATCCTTAAGTACTTCATGTTAGTTGATTTTTAGGACATCTGATATATAAGTAACATGGAAGTGATGACAAAGTCCTAAAACTAGTATCATTTAATTATGTATGTTCCCAGAATTTAATTATCTAGAATCATGTTGGACTTCTGAATGTATTGTCTTTAGAAACAAAATCCGAGATGAAAATGATAAGAAAAATATCATGTTTCCTGATGATGAAGATGTTAATTTAGTTGGAATGGACGAACCATTTGGACTATTCTGTGGTATGGTAGAGACTAATGACATTTTTACTGTTACCTTGCAGGCATCTCAAGCTACCGAAATAGGTAACCAACTCTTCAACAGATTGCTTGATGAAGGAATCTTGGTTATGCCAAAGATAGCCAACGAAGAGGGATTAGAAGATATGTTCAGATGGCATATGAATGGGTCACATACAACAGACCAGTGCCAAGTTTTCAGAGGGTTCCTAACTAGGCAGTTAATTCTTAAAAGACTTGTTGTTTCAGAAGTGGAACATCATGCCATGGAGCTAGAAGCCTACAAGGCTAACTTAGCTAAAGCTAAGGCGCCTGATAAATCCAACCCAACGCCAAACCTAGTGATGCATGAGGAAAGAGCCAAAACCTATAAGGAGGCTGCTCAAAAATTCTCATTGCAGACTAGGACGATAGAAGGGTTGAAGGCTCTGAGAAATAGAATGTGCTCGCTATGTGCAGACAGGTTGACCTTTGAAATGGTTAGAACCCAGATCATCCCAAATGATCCTGCTTATGTGCATGCTTACCAGCATCCATTCCATAGAAGGTCCAGAAGTCAAGGACCGAGGAAACAAGACACTCCCAGTTGAGGCCCTCTCTTAAAAGGGAAAGAAAGGGATCCAAGTCAAACTCCTGTGCCCAAAATTCTCAAAAGAAGGGTGAATTCCCGTGAGGGCCAAGGGAAGTCAAAGATCAAGTCAGCAGTTAGGCCTTGGCCGCTACAAGATGTCCAAAACTTTCGTAAATGTAGAACAATCAAGATGAAGGAGTTAAGTGCAAAAGCTGCTGCAGCAAGGGCTTAGGTCAGCACTCAAAATGTGCAGGAGTCCCTTATAACAAACATCAGAATTGATGAGGAGGCGCTACGAGCTGGTATTACTAAGTTGTTACCTCTGGAAGAGGAGCAATATGGTATATCATCTACAAAGCATGATAGCCAGCAGCCTCAAGGTGGTGATTCTCTTATGAAAGAGAAACCAGTAAATGGCTTTAGTGAGGACTATGATTCAGAGTTTGGATCTGAAGATTTGGACTTATTGGTTTTAGACAATGACTTAATTCTGGATGGAGATCCACTGATGAGCGAGCCTCTAACGGAGATGGGAGAGGGACAATACGCACAATGTAATGTGGTCATGCTACCAACAGATCAGTTTAAAAAGTCAGAAGGCCAACCAGAATCTCAGACTAATACCACATCATGGGCAGATGAAGTTGACAAGGAAGAGAGGGCAGGTAAATTTAAAATTACTTCTTCTCAAAGTTTGTCATCTTATTTAATTGCACCTCATAAGAAAGTGCCTAATAAAACATCCTTAAAAGCTAACTTAGAGAAAATAATCATCGATAAAATCTTTAGGTCAGTTGATGTTGATAATAAGCACACTAAAGTCTTATTTCTAAATGTTGATTTTGAGGGAGTTCGTTTAGGCAAAGTATTGGTAGACACTGGAGCTACTGTTAATATTATGCCACTCTCTGTATTCAGAAAACTAGGAAAGACTAGAAAAGATTTGCATAATATACAAATCAACATCATTGGTTTTTCTGGTTTATCCGAAAAAGTGGAGGGAATGGCTATTTTAAAGACAAGGGTAGGAACTAAAACTACTTATACTGGTTTCTTCATAGTCCAAAATGGTACTCATTATAATGCCATACTAGGAAGAGATTGGTTACATCATAATTATGCTATTCCATCATCACTCCACCAAGTTTTGATCTTGTGGAATGGTGACACTTTGAGATAGTTCAAGCAGATGAGGAAGTTTGTCTAATTACATCTCCTGGTTCTGTTTTCATTAGGGACTCTCTAAAGTCAGTTCCTTCCATCAAAATTGAGGTTGCTCTACAACTTGAGTCACAAACTCACCAAGAGGTAGAAGACTCAGGTGCAATCCTCATTGAAGAAGTTGATGACGTCCCAGAAGTTGAAGACATTCAATCAAAATATGAATATATTTAACAGGCGTCAGACTATGCTCAACTCTTAGCTCTCGTTAGTTTGTAGAGTGAGGATTTATTTTTCTTATAAAAAGTTTATTATGTCTATAAACCAATAAGAATGTTGTAATGGGTTTACCCCTATCGTTGATCAAGTAATGAAAGATTTAGTTTTTAGAAAATACCAAGAGGATTTTCTTATAAACTGTAATGCATGTTGCTCAACTTTATACGAAACTGAATCCTTAGAAGAGGAGGATGAAAAGTATGGGCTAAAAGTGAGGATATTAAACAAGAGGTTCATGATCCACTAGAAGAAATAAATTTAGGGGATAATGAAAATCCACGTATTTCTTACATAAGTAAGCTCCTCACTAACCATGAAAAACAGGAAATCATAAAAATTCCAAAGGAATTTAAAGAATGTTTTGCTTGGGAACATCTTGAAATGCCTGGCATTGATAGGAATGTAATAGAGCATAAACTACCTATCAAGGAAAGATTTAAGCCTGTGGCCCAAAGTCCTAGGAGGCTAGCGTCTGAACTGACAGAGCCTATACAAGAGGAAATAAACAAACTCCTCAAGGCAGAGTTCATAAGGCCTTGCCAATACGCTGACTGGATCTCCAATATAGTTCCAGTAGTTAAGAAAAATGGTAAGATACGAATGTGCGTTGACTTTAGGGACTTAAATAGAGTAACACCTAAAGATCAATACCCCATGCTAGTGGCTGATCTCCTAATAGATGCAGCATCAAGATATGAATACATATCTTCTATGGATGGGTATGCAGGATATCACCAGTTAAGGATTGCACACGAAGACTGTAATAAAACAGCCTTCAGATGTCCAAAATCATTAGGCTTGTTTGAATATGTGGCCGTGCCATTTGGATTAAAAAATGCAGGAGCTACATACCAACGAGCAATGGACGTAATCTTTAAAACATGATTGGTAAGATCATGGAAGTATATGTGGATGACATCCTCGTAAAATCAAATGACTTTTTAAGACATAAAGAGCATTTGGTTAAGTCATTCACTAGAATAAGAGAATATCACCTAAAAATGAATCCACTCAAATGTGCATTTGGAGTTAAAGCTAGTAACTTCTTAGGATTCCTCATTCACAAAAATGGAATACAAATTGACCAAAATAAGGCAAAAACAGTGTTAGCAGCCAAGCCACCTTCTAATAAGAAGGAATTGCAAAGATTCCTTGGACAGGTCAATTACGTTAGAAGATTCATGGCCAACTTAGCTGGAAAAACTAAAAAGTTTTTGCCTTTGCTAAGATTAAAACATGAGTCAGAATTTAAATGGAACGAGGACATCAAAAGACCTTTGACCAAATCAAACAAGATTTGGCAAGTCCTCCTGTATTGATACCTCCAAGGCAGAATGGAAAGCCGCTAAGGTTATATCTGTCTGCCTGTGAAGATTCCATTGGTAGTCTCCTGACTCATGAAAATGAGAAAGGACATGAGCAGGCTATATTCTATCTAAGTAGAATCCTGCATGACACTAAGAAAAGGTATACCATGGTAGAAAAATGGTGTTTGTGCTTATATGATGCATCAATCAAGCTCATACATTATTTCATAGCCTTTACAATGGAAGTAGTATCTCCAACAGATGTCATAAAATACATGGTATCACAACCTTTTATAAAAGGAAGGTTAAGCAAATGGAGTTTACATTTACTACAATTCGACCTAATATATGTGCCACAAAAGGCAGTGAAAGGTCAAGCTTTAGCTGATTTCTAGCAACCCATCCTTGTTGTGACTCAGGAATCATTGATTAGGACATCCTTCCATGGGTCTTGTTCTTTGATGGATCCAACACCAGGGAAACAGCGGGAGCTGGAATATACTTCCTCCGTTTCTTTATACTTGCAACCAAAGGGTTTGCACGGTATTTAAGAAACTAGAGAGAGAAGGTAAAAGAGACTTGTGACTCCTTCATTAACCAAAATTAATAACACATGTAAACCTTTAAACTCATCCCCACTGATAAACAAACCACCACCATATCTCCAGAATAAAGAGCACTGCCACCATCTCCACCTCACCAACACACCACCTCCACCACCACCTCCACCACCACCACCACCTCCACCACCACCACCACCTCCACTCATTATATTTTTGTTTCTTGACTTACCTCCATTGCCTACCCACACCCACACCCGACTGTTCTTTGCCGCCACCACCTACACTCAGCCTAATCACGCACCACCATCACCCGACCACAACACCGACAAGCACCACTCACCAAATTACATTTTTCAATATAATGAAAATCAAAATCCAAAAAAAATTACGGGTTTTCAATATAATTAAAATAAAAATCCCAAAGAAAAAGAGAGAAAACATTTACAGCTCATCTTCGAACAGGACGAAAGAAAGCATGGAAGAATTTCGAGAGAAATCGGTTTGTAGCTATCTGTCGGCGACCGGACGGTGGGAAAGGAAGGAGGAGAGCGAGAGAGAGAAACTACCGGTAATGAAGATTTTTTCGACCACTTATGTAGCTTAAATGGTCGAATTTGACCATGAAGGTTCCGGGATCTGGAGCTTTAATGGTGCGGTTCGACCATGAATGCTTACCATCAATCTTATTTTAGCTTGAGAAAGCAAAAGGTGGATGTTGCCTGGAATGTACGGAGCCGAAAAAGGACACGGAATGCCGCCGGAAAAGTGGGGTAGTGGTAGGGCTCGGCAGTGAGCGGTGGTGGTGATGGTGGTGGTTGGGGTTGGAAGGGTTTGAAGGGTGAGGAGGAGAGAGAGAGGGGGAACTAAGGAGGAGGGTGATTAAATGTTAGGATTAGTTAACTAAGTAAGGGTAAATATGACATTTTGTTACATAATAGTTTCCATTTTGGGTTTGGTTGCAAGTATTGTGACATTTCCCTAAAAGGAAAGTGATGCAAGTAAAAAGAAACGGAGGAAGTATATTTTATCTCCTTATGGGATCCCAACTAAACTAGCAGTTACCCTAAAGGGTCCATGTACCAACAATAAAGCTGAATGTGAAGCTTTATTAATTGGATTGGAGATGCTGCTAGAATTGGGAGCTAATAGGGCAAAGATATATGGGGATTCTCAATTAGCCATTTATCAAATCAATGAGGAATTCAAAAGTATATCACTAGTATCTCAGGAGTATGGTAAGAAAGCACAAAAATTGTCTAAACAATTTAAAGAAATCACTTTCATACACACTCCTAGAGAAGAAAACAAAGTAAGCCGATCATTTGTTCCCAAATAGCTTCTGCTAGAGAAGAGATACCTTCACAAAATGAAGATATCATTCTCCAAGAGAAGATCCTGGAACCTCTCATTGAATCTGATCAAGAAATATCAGAGAATGTATTGGAAGTCTATAGAATTTCAATATTAAGAGAGGAGAAAGACTGGAGAGACGAAATTATTCAATATCTCCAGAACACCACTGGAATAAAGGTGCCAAATAGAGTCAAAATGGCAGCCACCAAGTTCCATATATAGTTTGGTGAACTACACAGAAAGGATCCCGAAGGATTACTTTTGAAATGCATGGATGCTGGGGAAGCTCTAACTCTCATGGCAGAAATTCACCAAGGACTATGTGGTGCTCATCAAAATGGCCTAAAAATGAGATGGTTGTTGCACGAACATGGTTTTTATTGGCCCACTATGAGAAAGGATTGTATAGACTATGCTAAAGGTTGCAAAAGATGTCAAAAGTTTGGACCCAGCAGCAGGGCACCAGCTTCAAAACTTAAGTACATTCTTGAACCTTGGCCTTTCAGAGGATGGGCAGTGGATGCCATAGGAGAAATCAATCCTGCATCCTCTTAAAAGCATTCATACATCCTAGTGGTGACTGATTACTTCACCAAATGGGTGGAGGCACAGGCTTTCAACAAGATCAACACCCAGGTTGTCATAAATTTCTTGAAAGAGAAAATCTTTACAAGATTTGGAATTCTGGAAACTACAACCTTTGATGAAGCCACGTGTAACACCCCGTAATTTTCACTCTTTATTTTTGGTGTTAGTTTATTTTAAAATGATATTTTTTTCGTAAAAATAAATAATTTAATATTTAGATTATTTTGGAACGTGTTGTGAAAATGTGTATATATATTTATATGTTGTGATATATTTATTTTAAGTTGTTAGTTATTTATTTTAAAGGTTATATTAATTTCGTTATTTGTTTAGGCGTTTAGGATGCTGTTTTGTCGCGTAGCGTTTTTGTAACGTTGTTGGACCGACTTGGGTGATGAAATGTTGCATCGCATGTGGCGTGCTAATGTGTTTATTATATTTATATTTATAATATAATTTATTAGAATTATTTTCATTATTAAGTATTTTCAAGGTTTAGGCGCGATTTAGGAATTAACCGTTTTATCGCGTATCGGGCTTTCGGAGCATGGATCGTTGTTGAATTTGGGCCGAAAGTTTTGTGTGGGTTTTGGGCTTGGGGCAGCCGGCCAAGTGAAGTAATAGGAGAGCCTTCTCCTTTTCTTTTCTCTTTTGTTTTCCTTAAGACTCTTTGATGCCTTATAACCCCCATAACCCCCCTTAATGATTTCTTTAATTAAACCTCATTAAACCTCTTAATTCACTTCAAATTCTGATTAGAAAATCAGAATCCTTTGGCTGCCATTCTCCATATTTTCGTCCATCATCATCACCATCATCACCATTTTCATTCTCTCAAATTTTCTTCATTTCTTCTCTTTGATAATTGTTCGTGAATTGTTTTTGTGGCTTTTTCCTTATACTTGGTGCTTGGAATTTGAAGAAGAAGAGGGTCACACGCCTACTGTGGGGATTTCCAGAAGTTTTCAGCTCGCCTCCGACGATCCAGGTAACTAGTTGTTATCCTAGAATCATAGTGATTAGAGTAGTATTCGGTATTAGATTAATACGTTAGGAATTATCTAAAATACTTTTTGAATGATATTTTTGACGAAATTTTACATGAACATACGTGACACATGCTATGTGAATACTGTGTAGAGAAAAATAATTTTTTCATGATTTTTAATATTTATTTGATTTAATTAGTATTTTGTGCGTTTTTGGCTAAATTTCATAATAATTATTGAACGACTGTTAAAATTGATGAAATCATTTTTCTTAGATCATGTTACATGCGTATAATGTATTCCATGCCTTGGAATAATTTTTATCTACTGTTTACTGTTTTAATTAATTGATATATCTGTTTTTGTAAATTCTGTTCAGTCAGTATATAATTCATGAAAATTATTTATAGTGGTAGAAAAATTAATTTATTTGTATAATATGTATTTCCGTGAGTTTTTACATGTTATGTGAATTTTTGGTAATTTTTGGGCGTCTGTTTATATTTTTAATTATTATAATGGCTTATTTGAGGAATCTGTATATTAACTGTTAAAAATACTTTTTGAGTCCGAAAATTATAAATAAAAATTGTACCATGTCAGTAGAGCTATTAGGGTTATATTATAATTTTTGTGTGATTTTACTGCTCGAATTTGTTAGTTTCATAATTATTATGGTGTTTTTGTGATGAAATTGAGGACACACTATTAAATTGTTTGAGGGCTTGTAAATCAGTTATAATTTATAATTTAATATATTCTGGGTTGCTGATTTTCAGTAGTATACAGTATGCATCATTTGAGTAACCACATGTTTAGGTTTGATTTATGGAATAAAATGATTTAATTGTTATTACTCTTTTAATGAATATGATTTAGAGTTAATTGGTGATGTATTTGTGATTGAGTGTGGTTGCTGTAAAAACCAGTATATTGTCATTGTTGATGTTTGGGAATGTTCAAGTGTTATTGTGAGAGTTATTTGTTGAATATTTTATAAGTGATTTATTTTGAGGAATTATGAAGAACTGTTTGATGAATTGTGGGTATAAGGCCGGGTGGCATCCCTTTTTGACGAATATTTTTGATGAATGATACTTAGTTTGTATGCATGATTGTATTTTGAGATAAGAATATCCGGTGGGATAGATGTAGTCCCCGGTTAAGAATATGCCAACCACCTGGTTTGCGAACTAGGGGTACACCTGGGTTAATTGTTGTCGTCCGAGAGGTCGGGGAGTTCTGCGTGTTCTACCCGCATCGGGAGTTTGGCCATTCTTAGACACGGGCGTGGGGGAACGTAAGCCCATAGGCGCGACTCGGAGATTGCGATCGACAAACCTTAGGAAGTGATTTGCGAATCACCGGCGTTCGGTTTCGACTCAATAACTTGTTGTATTTTTGATTTATTATTAGTATTTATTTATATTTGAATTATGTCTCTCACTATATTATGTTTACTTATTGTTAATGATCTCTTGATTTATCTATGAGCTTTATGATTTCTATGTGCATGATATGATGTAATGAATTGCATGTTATTCCTTTCTTAATAATCTACCTCTCGAATAGTGCTTTGATTGCTATTGTTACCGGGAGAAGCGGCTAGTTACTCCCCACTGACTGTGGAAATATGTATTATAATCTTGCAGATGGAAATGATTGCTAGGCTTGTGACTGCCTGGGCTAGCAGTGTGAGAGTTGGTTGTGAGAAGAAGCTTTTAGTTTTGTTTTTGGTAGATGAACTTTATATAAGTCATAGGGAGACTTATTTTTGGATTGCCTTCAAGGATATTAGTGTTATTTAAGTTTATTTTTGGGAGACTTGCATGTCTCATGGTACTTTGGATTTGTTAGTATGATACAATTGGGATACTTCTTTTATGTTGGAACCATGATGTTACTTGGAGATTTATTCCCTTTTTAAGCTATGAATTTTGAGTTATTATCTTTATTTATTGTTTTAGAGTAGCATACCGTCCCGACGTTATTTCCGCTAACGTCATTTTAGTATTTCTTGAATTAATAAGGTTTAGTATCCTAGTAGTAGAAGGACGGGGTGTTACAGTTGGTATCAGAGCAAAACGCTCCTAAACTCTGAAAAAGAGTTGCTAATGATTCTTTAGAATTATTAGTTAGCCATAGGATATAAAATTTGTTTAGAATTAAGTTTAGTAGTTTCACTATAATGAGAGTGTGATGGGTAGAGTAAGTAAAAGGGAAGCCTTATGGGAATGTGGTGTGCTCTCATGCTTATGGAGCATATGTTATATGTATAGTTACTTGTTTTATTGGTGGAATTAGTCTACCAAGTTTGTTAATCTTATTTGCAGGGCCGCTTGCATGTAATTTATTTTCTCTTTTATCAGAGTGCGCAGCGAAAGCGAAGTAATTTATAGCTTCTTCGGTCTAGTTGTGTGTTTAATTTATTTTGTGTTTTGCAATTTAAAGATAAACTTTAATTTTATTTTAATATAGTCTTGTGTGTTGCATTACATTTATTTTATTTGGTAGTTGCTTGATAGTATATGTTATTATGTGAGACAGTATATATTTTCTGTTCTTTTTCAATTGAGTGTTGTTTTTATGTGAGTGCTACGTATCTGTTTTATTATTTTACAAAACTTTCTAGTTTGAATTTATATTCCAAATTATATTTTAGATCTTTGAACTTAATAAATTTTATACTTATGTTAGAGTTATTTTCTGACTTTCAAATTTTGTTATTGTTAATATTTTGACATACTCTTTTGAAAAACGTTTTATTTCAATTGTCTTCAAATTTCTCTTACCGTTTTTGACCATCTATATTTATAAATATTTTTCTTTTGATATTTTTTTGTTTTTCATGCTAATCCTTGTTCAGCCTTTAATTATGTTAATAAGTTTTGTAGTCTTTGAAAATAAAAGTACCCTAATGAGTTGTTTTGGTGTTAGTTTGAAAAGTAGATGTAAACTATTTTATTTTAAAGGTTAGCATTCAACAACTTTTATTTTACTTACTAATTTACTTTTCTTATTAGCATTATTTTTCAAACTCAAATGTGTGAAAGGATCTCGTTTACCATATGTTGTTTCTTGTTTAAATATTTAGTGCTTTCTCATTTCATAGCAAAATTTTGGTTGTTTTCAATACTTCTTATTTAATTCTTTGGTTTTGACTGATCTGTTTTATATTCTTTGAAAACGAAATTTATATACTCAGTCTAAATTTTAAACTTGTTTGAGTTGATATTAAGTCATAATGGGTGATTCCTTTGACTTGTATGTCAATTTGATAAGTCTAAATTTTAAACTTGTTTGAGTTGATATTGAGTCATAATGGGTGATTCCTTTGACTTGTATGTCAATTTGATAAGTTGACGTATTTTATCTGTTTTGATTTAATTTCTTTTTTTTGAGTTGACATTAAGTTTATATTGGGTGATTCCAAGTAAACTCTAATGTTGATTTGATAAGAAGGCTTTCAAATATTGTTTTGTTGATACTAGATTGCAAGTGGGTGGTTCCATGCATATTTGTGTCGACTTGGCAAATTTTATAATTGTTGTTAATACTTTATTACTTTATCGCCTATTTATTATTAGTGTTTCGTCGTTGTGAAATTTATTTTAAAGTTTTCAATTTCTTTTGCGAACTTTAATTTTCATATATATGTTTAGGAGGCGTACTCTCTTATAACATATGTCATGACTTGTGTTCGTAAGTGCTATTTTAATAAAGCAGCTAGCTACTCTTTATTAAAGTGTTCTTATCTCTTTAAGTGGAGTATAAGCCCGTGTGGTTAGCTCTATTTAAATTGGTTTGACTATCTATTTACGAACTTTTTTCTTCTTCGTTTCTTTTCTCAAAATATTTATGTATGATCGGATTTATTCTTTTATAATTTTACGTAAATATTTATTCACGCTTCTTTTACAAAATTACATATAGCTTATTGTGCAAATGTTTTTACCTCAAACTTTCCACTTGTATTTGGTTCTTTCACATTGTATAAATGATGGTTGTTACCATGCTTCTTTCTTGTACAACTCTTTTGGTCTTCCAAAATAAAATATATATTATTTGAGTTATCAAATTTTTATACCTGCAAGGTTGTTTAGTTCTTAACTAAATTCATCGATTTATGTTTTCTTAATGTTCTTTGTCTAAAGTATTTTCTTTTGTCTCTTGGTTGTTCTTAAGTTTCGAGGACGAAACTCTTTTAAGGGGGAGTGATTGTAACACCCCGTAATTTTCACTCTTTATTTTTGGTGTTAGTTTATTTTAAAATGATATTTTTTTTCGTAAAAATAAATAATTTATTATTTAGATTATTTTGGAACGTGTTGTGAAAATGTGTATATATATTTATATGTTGTGATATATTTATTTTAAGTTGTTAGTTATTTATTTTAAAGGTTATATTAATTTCGTTATTTGTTTAGGCGTTTAGGATCTTTGTTTTGTCGCGTAGCGTTTTGTAACGTTGTTGGACCGACTTGGGTGATGAAATGTTGCATCGCATGTGGCGTGCTAATGTGTTTATTATATTTATATTTATAATATAATTTATTAGAATTATTTTCATTATTAAGTATTTTCAAGGTTTAGGCGCGATTTAGGAATTAACCGTTTTATCGCGTATCGGGCTTTCGGAGCATGGATCGTTGTTGAATTTGGGCCGAAAGTTTTGTGTGGGGTTTTGGGCTTGGGGCAGCCGGCCAAGTGAAGTAATAGGAGAGCCTTCTCCTTTTCTTTTCTCTTTTGTTTTCCTTAAGACTCTTTGATGCCTTATAACCCCCATAACCCCCCTTAATGATTTCTTTAATTAAACCTCATTAAACCTCTTAATTCACTTCAAATTCTGATTAGAAAATCAGAATCCTTTGGCTGCCATTCTCCATATTTTCGTCCATCATCATCACCATCATCACCATTTTCATTCTCTCAAATTTTCTTCATTTCTTCTCTTTGATAATTGTTCGTGAATTGTTTTTGTGGCTTTTTCCTTATACTTGGTGCTTGGAATTTGAAGAAGAAGAGGGTCACACGCCTACTGTGGGGATTTCCAGAAGTTTTCAGCTCGCCTCCGACGATCCAGGTAACTAGTTGTTATCCTAGAATCATAGTGATTAGAGTAGTATTCGGTATTAGATTAATACGTTAGGAATTATCTAAAATACTTTTTGAATGATATTTTTGACGAAATTTTACATGAACATACGTGACACATGCTATGTGAATACTGTGTAGAGAAAAATAATTTTTGCATGATTTTTAATATTTATTTGATTTAATTAGTATTTTGTGCGTTTTTGGCTAAATTTCATAATAATTATTGAACGACTGTTAAAATTGATGAAATCATTTTTCTTAGATCATGTTACATGCGTATAATGTATTCCATGCCTTGGAATAATTTTTATCTACTGTTTACTGTTTTAATTAATTGATATATCTGTTTTTGTAAATTCTGTTCAGTCAGTATATAATTCATGAAAATTATTTATAGTGGCATAAAAATTAATTTATTTGTATAATATGTATTTCCGTGAGTTTTTACATGTTATGAGAATTTTTGGTAATTTTTGGGCGTCTTTTTATATTTTTAATTATTATAATGGCTTATTTGAGGAATCTGTATATTAACTGTTAAAAATACTTTTTGAGTCCGAAAATTATAAATAAAAATTGTACCATGTCAGTAGAGCTATTAGGGTTATATTATAATTTTTGTGTGATTTTACTGCTCGAATTTGTTAGTTTCATAATTATTATGGTGTTTTTGTGATGAAATTGAGGACACACTATTAAATTGTTTGAGGGCTTGTAAATCAGTTATAATTTATAATTTAATATATTCTGGGTTGCTGATTTTCAGTAGTATACAGTATGCATCATTTGAGTAACCACATGTTTAGGTTTGATTTATGGAATAAAATGATTTAATTGTTATTACTCTTTTAATGAATATGATTTAGAGTTAATTGGTGATGTATTTGTGATTGAGTGTGGTTGCTGTAAAAACCAGTATATTGTCATTGTTGATGTTTGGGAATGTTCAAGTGTTATTGTGAGAGTTATTTGTTGAATATTTTATAAGTGATTTATTTTGAGGAATTATGAAGAACTTGTTTGATGAATTGTGGGTATAAGGCCTAGGTGGCATCCCTTTTGACGAATATTTTTGATGAATGATACTTAGTTTGTATGCATGATTGTATTTTGAGATAAGAATATCCGGTGGGATAGATGTAGTCCCCTAGGTTAAGAACATGCCAACCACCTGGTTTGCGAACTAGGGGTACACCCGGGTTAATTGTTGTCGTCCGAGAGGTCGGGGAGTTCTGCGTGTTCTACCCCCGCATCGGGAGTTTGGCCATTCTTAGACACGGGCGGTGGGGAACGTAAGCCCATAGGCCGACCCCGGAGATTGCGATCGACAAACCTTAGGAAGTGATTTGCGAATCACCTGGCGTTCGGTTTCGACTCAATAACTTGTTGTATTTTTGATTTATTATTAGTATTTATTTATATTTGAATTATGTCTCTCACTATATTATGTTTACTTATTGTTAATGATCTCTTGATTTATCTATGAGCTTTATGATTTCTATGTGCATGATATGATGTAATGAATTGCATGTTATTCCTTTCTTAATAATCTACCTCTGAATAGTGCTTTGATTGCTATTGTTCTGGGAGAACTGCTAGTTACTCCCCACTGACTGTGGAAATATGTATTATAATCTTGCAGATGGAAATGATTGCTAGGCTTGTGACTGCCTGGGCTAGCAGTGTGAGAGTTGGTTGTGAGAAGAAGCTTTTAGTTTTGTTTTTGGTAGATGAACTTTATATAGGTCATAGGGAGACTTATTTTTGGATTGCCTTCAAGGATATTAGTGTTATTTAAGTTTATTTTTGGGAGACTTGCATGTCTCATGGTACTTTGGATTTGTTAGTATGATACAATTGGGATACTTCTTTTATGTTGGAACCATGATGTTACTTGGAGATTTATTCCCTTTTTAAGCTATGAATTTTGAGTTATTATCTTTATTTATTGTTTTAGAGTAGCATACCGTCCCGACGTTATTTCCGCTAACGTCATTTTAGTATTTCTTGAATTAATAAGGTTTAGTATCCTAGTAGTAGAAGGACGGGGTGTTACAGTTGGTATCAGAGCAAAACGCTCCTAAACTCTGAAAAAGAGTTGCTAATGATTCTTTAGAATTATTAGTTAGCCATAGGATATAAAATTTGTTTAGAATTAAGTTTAGTAGTTTCACTATAATGAGAGTGTGATGGGTAGAGTAAGTAAAAGGGAAGCCTTATGGGAATGTGGTGTGCTCTCATGCTTATGGAGCATATGTTATATGTATAGTTACTTGTTTTATTGGTGGAATTAGTCTACCAAGTTTGTTAATCTTATTTGCAGGGCCGCTTGCATGTAATTTATTTTCTCTTTTATCGGAGTGCGCGGCGTAAAGTAATTTATAGCTTCTTCGGTCTAGTTGTGTGTTTAATTTATTTTGTGTTTTGCAATTTAAAGATAAACTTTAATTTTATTTTAATATAGTCTTGTGTGTTGCATTACATTTATTTTATTTGGTAGTTGCTTGATAGTATATGTTATTATGTGAGACAGTATATATTTTCTGTTCTTTTTCAATTGAGTGTTGTTTTTATGTGAGTGCTACGTATCTTGTTTTATTATTTTACAAAACTTTCTAGTTTGAATTTATATTCCAAATTATATTTTAGATCTTTGAACTTAATAAATTTTATACTTATGTTAGAGTTATTTTCGACTTTCAAATTTTGTTATTGTTAATATTTTGACATACTCTTTTGAAAAACGTTTTATTTCAATTGTCTTCAAATTTCTCTTACCGTTTTTGACCATCTATATTTATAAATATTTTTCTTTTGATATTTTTTTGTTTTTCATGCTAATCCTTGTTCAGCCTTTAATTATGTTAATAAGTTTTGTAGTCTTTGAAAATAAAAGTACCCTAATGAGTTGTTTTGGTGTTAGTTTGAAAAGTAGATGTAAACTATTTTATTTTAAAGGTTAGCATTCAACAACTTTTATTTTACTTACTAATTTACTTTTCTTATTAGCATTATTTTTTCAAACTCAAATGTGTGAAAGGATCTCGTTTACCATATGTTGTTTCTTGTTTAAATATTTAGTGCTTTCTCATTTCATAGCAAAATTTTGGTTGTTTTCAATACTTCTTATTTAATTCTTTGGTTTTGACTGATCTGTTTTATATTCTTTGAAAACGAAATATATATACTCAGTCTAAATTTTAAACTTGTTTGAGTTGATATTAAGTCATAATGGGTGATTCCTTTGACTTGTATGTCAATTTGATAAGTCTAAATTTTAAACTTGTTTGAGTTGATATTGAGTCATAATGGGTGATTCCTTTGACTTGTATGTCAATTTGATAAGTTGACGTATTTTATCTGTTTTGATTTAATTTCTTTTTTTTGAGTTGACATTAAGTTTATATTGGGTGATTCCAGTAAACTCTAATGTTGATTTGATAAGAAGGCTTTCAAATATTGTTTTGTTGATACTAGATTGCAGTGGGTGGTTCCATGCATATTTGTGTCGACTTGGCAAATTTTATAATTGTTGTTAATACTTTATTACTTTATCGCCTATTTATTATTAGTGTTTCGTCGTTGTGAAATTTATTTTAAAGTTTTCAATTTCTTTTGCGAACTTTAATTTTCATATATATGTTTAGGAGGCGTACTCTCTTATAACATATGTCATGACTTGTGTTCGTAAGTGCTATTTTAATAAAGCAGCTAGCTACTCTTTATTAAAGTGTTCTTATCTCTTTAAGTGGAGTATAAGCCCGTGTGGTTAGCTCTATTTAAATTGGTTTGACTATCTATTTACGAACTTTTTTCTTCTTCGTTTCTTTTCTCAAAATATTTATGTATGATCGGATTTATTCTTTTATAATTTTACGTAAATATTTATTCCTGCTTCTTTTACAAAATTACATATAGCTTATTGTGCAAATGTTTTTACCTCAAACTTTCCACTTGTATTTGGTTCTTTCACATTGTATAAATGATGGTTGTTACCATGCTTCTTTACTGTACAACTCTTTTGGTCTTCCAAAATAAAATATATATTATTTGAGTTATCAAATTTTTATACCTGCAAGGTTGTTTAGTTCTTAACTAAATTCATCGATTTATGTTTTCTTAATGTTCTTTGTCTAAAGTATTTTCTTTTGTCTCTTGGTTGTTCTTAAGTTTCGAGGACGAAACTCTTTTAAGGGGGAGTGATTGTAACACCCCGTAATTTTCACTCTTTATTTTTGGTGTTAGTTTATTTTAAAATGATATTTTTTTCGTAAAAATAAATAATTTATTATTTAGATTATTTTGGAACGTGTTGTGAAAATGTGTATATATATTTATATGTTGTGATATATTTATTTTAAGTTGTTAGTTATTTATTTTAAAGGTTATATTAATTTCGTTATTTGTTTAGGCGTTTAGGATCTTTGTTTTGTCGCGTAGCGTTTTGTAACGTTGTTGGACCGACTTGGGTGATGAAATGTTGCATCGCATGTGGCGTGCTAATGTGTTTATTATATTTATATTTATAATATAATTTATTAGAATTATTTTCATTATTAAGTATTTTCAAGGTTTAGGCGCGATTTAGGAATTAACCGTTTTATCGCGTATCGGGCTTTCGGAGCATGGATCGTTGTTGAATTTGGGCCGAAAGTTTTGTGTGGGTTTTGGGCTTGGGGCAGCCGGCCAAGTGAAGTAATAGGAGAGCCTTCTCCTTTTCTTTTCTCTTTTGTTTTCCTTAAGACTCTTTGATGCCTTATAACCCCCATAACCCCCCCTTAATGATTTCTTTAATTAAACCTCATTAAACCTCTTAATTCACTTCAAATTCTGATTAGAAAATCAGAATCCTTTGGCTGCCATTCTCCATATTTTCGTCCATCATCATCACCATCATCACCATTTTCATTCTCTCAAATTTTCTTCATTTCTTCTCTTTGATAATTGTTCGTGAATTGTTTTTGTGGCTTTTTCCTTATACTTGGTGCTTGGAATTTGAAGAAGAAGAGGGTCACACGCCTACTGTGGGGATTTCCAGAAGTTTTCAGCTCGCCTCCGACGATCCAGGTAACTAGTTGTTATCCTAGAATCATAGTGATTAGAGTAGTATTCGGTATTAGATTAATACGTTAGGAATTATCTAAAATACTTTTTGAATGATATTTTTGACGAAATTTTACATGAACATACGTGACACATGCTATGTGAATACTGTGTAGAGAAAAATAATTTTTGCATGATTTTTAATATTTATTTGATTTAATTAGTATTTTGTGCGTTTTTGGCTAAATTTCATAATAATTATTGAACGACTGTTAAAATTGATGAAATCATTTTTCTTAGATCATGTTACATGCGTATAATGTATTCCATGCCTTGGAATAATTTTTATCTACTGTTTACTGTTTTAATTAATTGATATATCTGTTTTTGTAAATTCTGTTCAGTCAGTATATAATTCATGAAAATTATTTATAGTGGCATAAAAATTAATTTATTTGTATAATATGTATTTCCGTGAGTTTTTACATGTTATGAGAATTTTTGGTAATTTTTGGGCGTCTTTTTATATTTTTAATTATTATAATGGCTTATTTGAGGAATCTGTATATTAACTGTTAAAAATACTTTTTGAGTCCGAAAATTATAAATAAAAATTGTACCATGTCAGTAGAGCTATTAGGGTTATATTATAATTTTTGTGTGATTTTACTGCTCGAATTTGTTAGTTTCATAATTATTATGGTGTTTTTGTGATGAAATTGAGGACACACTATTAAATTGTTTGAGGGCTTGTAAATCAGTTATAATTTATAATTTAATATATTCTGGGTTGCTGATTTTCAGTAGTATACAGTATGCATCATTTGAGTAACCACATGTTTAGGTTTGATTTATGGAATAAAATGATTTAATTGTTATTACTCTTTTAATGAATATGATTTAGAGTTAATTGGTGATGTATTTGTGATTGAGTGTGGTTGCTGTAAAAACCAGTATATTGTCATTGTTGATGTTTGGGAATGTTCAAGTGTTATTGTGAGAGTTATTTGTTGAATATTTTATAAGTGATTTATTTTGAGGAATTATGAAGAACTGTTTGATGAATTGTGGGTATAAGGCCGGGTGGCATCCCTTTTTGACGAATATTTTTGATGAATGATACTTAGTTTGTATGCATGATTGTATTTTGAGATAAGAATATCCGGTGGGATAGATGTAGTCCCCGGTTAAGAACATGCCAACCACCTGGTTTGCGAACTAGGGGTACACCTGGGTTAATTGTTGTCGTCCGAGAGGTCAGGGAGTTCTGCGTGTTCTACCCTGCATCGGGAGTTTGGCCATTCTTAGACACGGGCAAGTGGGGAACGTAAGCCCATAGGCGACCCGAGAGATTGCGATCTGACAAACCTTAGGAAGTGATTTGCGAATCACTGGCGTTCGGTTTCTGACTCAATAACTTGTTGTATTTTTGATTTATTATTAGTATTTATTTATATTTGAATTATGTCTCTCACTATATTATGTTTACTTATTGTTAATGATCTCTTGATTTATCTATGAGCTTTATGATTTCTATGTGCATGATATGATGTAATGAATTGCATGTTATTCCTTTCTTAATAATCTACCTCTGAATAGTGCTTTGATTGCTATTGTTCTGGGAGAACTGCTAGTTACTCCCCACTGACTGTGGAAATATGTATTATAATCTTGCAGATGGAAATGATTGCTAGGCTTGTGACTTTGGGCTAGCGAGTGTGAGAGTTGGTTGTGAGAAGAAGCTTTTAGTTTTGTTTTTGGTAGATGAACTTTATATAGGTCATAGGGAGACTTATTTTTGGATTGCCTTCAAGGATATTAGTGTTATTTAAGTTTATTTTTGGGAGACTTGCATGTCTCATGGTACTTTGGATTTGTTAGTATGATACAATTGGGATACTTCTTTTATGTTGGAACCATGATGTTACTTGGAGATTTATTCCCTTTTTAAGCTATGAATTTTGAGTTATTATCTTTATTTATTGTTTTAGAGTAGCATACCGTCCCGACGTTATTTCCGCTAACGTCATTTTAGTATTTCTTGAATTAATAAGGTTTAGTATCCTAGTAGTAGAAGGACGGGGTGTTACAGTTGGTATCAGAGCAAAACGCTCCTAAACTCTGAAAAAGAGTTGCTAATGATTCTTTAGAATTATTAGTTAGCCATAGGATATAAAATTTGTTTAGAATTAAGTTTAGTAGTTTCACTATAATGAGAGTGTGATGGGTAGAGTAAGTAAAAGGGAAGCCTTATGGGAATGTGGTGTGCTCTCATGCTTATGGAGCATATGTTATATGTATAGTTACTTGTTTTATTGGTGGAATTAGTCTACCAAGTTTGTTAATCTTATTTGCAGGGCCGCTTGCATGTAATTTATTTTCTCTTTTATCAGAGTGCGCAGCGAAAGCGAAGTAATTTATAGCTTCTTCGGTCTAGTTGTGTGTTTAATTTATTTTGTGTTTTGCAATTTAAAGATAAACTTTAATTTTATTTTAATATAGTCTTGTGTGTTGCATTACATTTATTTTATTTGGTAGTTGCTTGATAGTATATGTTATTATGTGAGACAAGTATATATTTTACGTTCTTTTTCAATTGAGTGTTGTTTTTATGTGAGTGCTACGTATCTGTTTTATTATTTTACAAAACTTTCTAGTTTGAATTTATATTCCAAATTATATTTTAGATCTTTGAACTTAATAAATTTTATACTTATGTTAGAGTTATTTTCTGACTTTCAAATTTTGTTATTGTTAATATTTTGACATACTCTTTTGAAAAACGTTTTATTTCAATTGTCTTCAAATTTCTCTTACCGTTTTTGACCATCTATATTTATAAATATTTTTCTTTTGATATTTTTTTGTTTTTCATGCTAATCCTTGTTCAGCCTTTAATTATGTTAATAAGTTTTGTAGTCTTTGAAAATAAAAGTACCCTAATGAGTTGTTTTGGTGTTAGTTTGAAAAGTAGATGTAAACTATTTTATTTTAAAGGTTAGCATTCAACAACTTTTATTTTACTTACTAATTTACTTTTCTTATTAGCATTATTTTTCAAACTCAAATGTGTGAAAGGATCTCGTTTACCATATGTTGTTTCTTGTTTAAATATTTAGTGCTTTCTCATTTCATAGCAAAATTTTGGTTGTTTTCAATACTTCTTATTTAATTCTTTGGTTTTGACTGATCTGTTTTATATTCTTTGAAAACGAAATTTATATACTCGAGTCTAAATTTTAAAACTTGTTTGAGTTGATATTAAGTCATAATGGGTGATTCCTTTGACTTGTATGTCAATTTGATAAGTCTAAATTTTAAACTTGTTTGAGTTGATATTGAGTCATAATGGGTGATTCCTTTGACTTGTATGTCAATTTGATAAGTTGACGTATTTTATCTGTTTTGATTTAATTTCTTTTTTTTGAGTTGACATTAAGTTTATATTGGGTGATTCCAGTAAACTCTAATGTTGATTTGATAAGAAGGCTTTCAAATATTGTTTTGTTGATACTAGATTGCAGTGGGTGGTTCCATGCATATTTGTGTCGACTTGGCAAATTTTATAATTGTTGTTAATACTTTATTACTTTATCGCCTATTTATTATTAGTGTTTCGTCGTTGTAAAATTTATTTTAAAGTTTTCAATTTCTTTTGCGAACTTTAATTTTCATATATATGTTTAGGAGGCGTACTCTCTTATAACATATGTCATGACTTGTGTTCGTAAGTGCTATTTTAATAAAGCAGCTAGCTACTCTTTATTAAAGTGTTCTTATCTCTTTAAGTGGAGTATAAGCCCGTGTGGTTAGCTCTATTTAAATTGGTTTGACTATCTATTTACGAACTTTTTTCTTCTTCGTTTCTTTTCTAAAAATATTTATGTATGGTCGGATTTATTCTTTTATAATTTTACGTAAATATTTATTCCTGCTTCTTTTACAAAATTACATATAGCTTATTGTGCAAATGTTTTTACCTCAAACTTTCCACTTGTATTTGGTTCTTTCACATTGTATAAATGATGGTTGTTACCATGCTTCTTTACTGTACAACTCTTTTGGTCTTCCAAAATAAAATATATATTATTTGAGTTATCAAATTTTTATACTCGCAAGGTTGTTTAGTTCTTAACTAAATTCATCGATTTATGTTTTCTTAATGTTCTTTGTCTAAAGTATTTTCTTTTGTCTCTTGGTTGTTCTTAAGTTTCGAGGACGAAACTCTTTTAAGGGGGAGTGATTGTAACACCCCGTAATTTTCACTCTTTATTTTTGGTGTTAGTTTATTTTAAAATGATATTTTTTTCGTAAAAATAAATAATTTATTATTTAGATTATTTTGGAACGTGTTGTGAAAATGTGTATATATATTTATATGTTGTGATATATTTATATATATATTTATTTTAAGTTGTTAGTTATTTATTTTAAAGGTTATATTAATTTCGTTATTTGTTTAGGCGTTTAGGATGCTGTTTTGTCGCGTAGCGTTTTTGTAACGTTGTTGGACCGACTTGGGTGATGAAATGTTGCATCGCATGTGGCGTGCTAATGTGTTTATTATATTTATATTTATAATATAATTTATTAGAATTATTTTCATTATTAAGTATTTTCAAGGTTTAGGCGCGATTTAGGAATTAACCGTTTTATCGCGTATCGGGCTTTCGGAGCATGGATCGTTGTTGAATTTGGGCCGAAAGTTTTGTGTGGGTTTTGGGCTTGGGGCAGCCGGCCAAGTGAAGTAATAGGAGAGCCTTCTCCTTTTCTTTTCTCTTTTGTTTTCCTTAAGACTCTTTGATGCCTTATAACCCCCATAACCCCTCTTAATGATTTCTTTAATTAAACCTCATTAAACCTCTTAATTCACTTCAAATTCTGATTAGAAAATCAGAATCCTTTGGCTGCCATTCTCCAATATTTTCGTCCATCATCATCACCATCATCACCATTTTCATTCTCTCAAATTTTCTTCATTTCTTCTCTTTGATAATTGTTCGTGAATTGTTTTTGTGGCTTTTTCCTTATACTTGGTGCTTGGAATTTGAAGAAGAAGAGGGTCACACGCCTACTGTGGGGATTTCCAGAAGTTTTCAGCTCGCCTCCGACGATCCGGGTAACTAGTTGTTATCCTAGAATCATAGTGATTAGAGTAGTATTCGGTATTAGATTAATACGTTAGGAATTATCTAAAATACTTTTTGAATGAGATTTTTGACGAAATTTTACATGAACATACGTGACACATGCTATGTGAATACTGTGTAGAGAAAAATAATTTTTGCATGATTTTTAATATTTATTTGATTTAATTAGTATTTTGTGCGTTTTTGGCTAAATTTCATAATAATTATTGAACGACCGTTAAAATTGATGAAATCATTTTTCTTAGATCATGTAACATGCGTATAATGTATTCCATGCCTTGGAATAATTTTTATCTACTGTTTACTGTTTTAATTAATTGATATATCTGTTTTTGTAAATTCGGTTATTCAGTCAGTATATAATTCATGAAAATTATTTATAGAGGCATAAAAATTAATTTATTTGTATAATATGTATTTCCGTGAGTTTTTACATGTTATGAGAATTTTTGGTAATTTTTGGGCGTCTGTTTAATATTTTTAATTATTATAATGGCTTATTTGAGGAATCTGTATATTAACTGTTAAAAATACTTTTTGAGTCCGAAAATTATAAATAAAAATTGTACCATGTCAGTAGAGCTATTAGGGTTATATGATAATTTTTGTGTGATTTTACTGCTCGAATTTGTTAGTTTCATAATTATTATGGTGTTTTTGTGATGAAATTGAGGACACACTATTAAATTGTTTGAGGGCTTGTAAATCAGTTATAATTTATAATTTAATATATTCTGGGTTGCTGATTTTCAGTAGTATACAGTATGCATCATTTGAGTAACCACATGTTTAGGTTTGATTTATGGAATAAAATGATTTAATTGTTATTACTCTTTTAATGAATATGATTTAGAGTTAATTGGTGATGTATTTGTGATTGAGTGTGGTTGCTGTAAAAACCAGTATATTGTCATTGTTGATGTTTGGGAATGTTCAAGTGTTATTGTGAGAGTTATTTGTTGAATATTTTATAAGTGATTTATTTTGAGGAATTATGAAGAACCTGTTTGATGAATTGTGGGTATAAGGCCGGGTGGCATCCCTTTTTGACGAATATTTTTGATGAATGATACTTAGTTTGTATGCATGATTGTATTTTGAGATAAGAATATCCGGTGGGATAGATGTAGTCCCCGGTTAAGAACATGCCAACCACCTGGTTTGCGAACTAGGGGTACACCTGGGTTAATTGTTGTCGTCCGAGAGGTCGGGGAGTTCTCGCGTGTTCTACCCGGCATCGGGAGTTTGGCCATTCTTAGACACGGGCAGTGGGGAACGTAAGCCCATAGACTGACCTGGAGATTGCGATCTGACAAACCTTAGGAAGTGATTTGCGAATCACTGGCGTTCGGTTTCTGACTCAATAACTTGTTGTATTTTTGATTTATTATTAGTATTTATTTATATTTGAATTATGTCTCTCACTATATTATGTTTACTTATTGTTAATGATCTCTTGATTTATCTATGAGCTTTATGATTTCTATGTGCATGATATGATGTAATGAATTGCATGTTATTCCTTTCTTAATAATCTACCTACGAATAGTGCTTTGATTGCTATTGTTACGGGAGAACCGCTAGTTACTCCCCACCGACCGTGGAAATATGTATTATAATCTTGCGAGATGGAAATGATTGCTAGGCTTGTGACTTCTGGGCTAGCAAGTGTGAGAGTTGGTTGTGAGAAGAAGCTTTTAGTTTTGTTTTTGGTAGATGAACTTTATATAGGTCATAGGGAGACTTATTTTTGGATTGCCTTCAAGGATATTAGTGTTATTTAAGTTTATTTTTGGGAGACTTGCATGTCTCATGGTACTTTGGATTTGTTAGTATGATACAATTGGGATACTTCTTTTATGTTGGAACCATGATGTTACTTGGAGATTTATTCCCTTTTTAAGCTATGAATTTTGAGTTATTATCTTTATTTATTGTTTTAGAGTAGCATACCGTCCCGACGTTATTTCCGCTAACGTCATTTTAGTATTTCTTGAATTAATAAGGTTTAGTATCCTAGTAGTAGAAGGACGGGGTGTTACGGTTGGTATCGAGCAAAACGCTCCTAAACTACGAAAAAGAGTTGCTAATGATTCTTTAGAATTATTAGTTAGCCATAGGATATAAAATTTGTTTAGAATTAAGTTTAGTAGTTTCACTATAATGAGAGTGTGATGGGTAGAGTAAGTAAAAGGGAAGCCTTATGGGAATGTGGTGTGCTCTCATGCTTATGGAGCATATGTTATATGTATAGTTACTTGTTTTATTGGTGGAATTAGTCTACCAAGTTTGTTAATCTTATTTGCAGGGCCGCTTGCATGTAATTTATTTTCTCTTTTATCGAGTGAGCGTAAAGCGAAGTAATTTATAGCCTTCTTCGGTTTAGTTGTGTGTTTAATTTATTTTGTGTTTTGCAATTTAAAGATAAACTTTAATTTTATTTTAATATAGTCTTGTGTGTTGCATTGCATTTATTTTATTTGGTAGTTGCTTGATAGTATATGTTATTATGTGAGACAAGTATATATTTTTCTGTTCTTTTTCAATTGAGTGTTGTTTTTATGTGAGTACTACGTATCTGTTTTATTATTTTACAAAACTTTCTAGTTTGAATTTATATTCCAAATTATATTTTAGATCTTTGAACTTAATAAATTTTATACTTATGTTAGAGTTATTTTCGACTTTCAAATTTTGTTATTGTTAATATTTTGACATACTCTTTTGAAAAACGTTTTATTTCAATTGTCTTCAAATTTCTCTTACCGTTTTTGACCATCTATATTTATAAATATTTTTCTTTTGATATTTTTTTGTTTTTCATGCTAATCCTTGTTCAGCCTTTAATTATGTTAATAAGTTTTGTAGTCTTTGAAAATAAAAGTACCCTAATGAGTTGTTTTGGTGTTAGTTTGAAAAGTAGATGTAAACTATTTTGTTTTAAAGGTTAGCATTCAACAACTTTTATTTTACTTACTAATTTACTTTTCTTATTAGCATTATTTTTCAAACTCAAATGTGTGAAAGGATCTCGTTTACCATATGTTGTTTCTTGTTTAAATATTTAGTGCTTTCTCATTTCATAGCAAAATTTTGGTTGTTTTCAATACTTCTTATTTAATTCTTTGGTTTTGACTGATCTGTTTTATATTCTTTGAAAACGAAATTTATATACTCAGTCTAAATTTTAAACTTGTTTGAGTTGATATTAAGTCATAATGGGTGATTCCTTTGACTTGTATGTCAATTTGATAAGTCTAAATTTTAAACTTGTTTGAGTTGATATTGAGTCATAATGGGTGATTCCTTTGACTTGTATGTCAATTTGATAAGTTGACGTATTTTATCTGTTTTGATTTAATTTCTTTTTTTGGAGTTGACATTAAGTTTATATTGGGTGATTCCAAGTAAACTCTAATGTTGATTTGATAAGAAGGCTTTCAAATATTGTTTTGTTGATACTAGATTGCAGTGGGTGGTTCCATGCATATTTGTGTCGACTTGGCAAATTTTATAATTGTTGTTAATACTTTATTACTTTATCGCCTATTTATTATTAGTGTTTCGTCGTTGTGAAATTTATTTTAAAGTTTTCAATTTCTTTTGCGAACTTTAATTTTCATATATATGTTTAGGAGGCGTACGCTCTTATAACATATGTCATGACTTGTGTTCGTAAGTGCTATTTTAATAAAGCGACTAGCTACTCTTTATTAAAGTGTTCTTATCTCTTTAAGTGGAGTATAAGCCCGTGTGGTTAGCTCTATTTAAATTGGTTTGACTATCTATTTACGAACTTTTTTCTTCTTCGTTTCTTTTCTCAAAATATTTATGTATGATCGGATTTATTCTTTTATAATTTTACGTAAATATTTATTCCTGCTTCTTTTACAAAATTACATATAGCTTATTGTGCAAATGTTTTTACCTCAAACTTTCCACTTGTATTTGGTTCTTTCACATTGTATAAATGATGGTTGTTACCATGCTTCTTTACTGTACAACTCTTTTGGTCTTCCAAAATAAAATATATATTATTTGAGTTATCAAATTTTTATACCTGCAAGGTTGTTTAGTTCTTAACTAAATTCATCGATTTATGTTTTCTTAATGTTCTTTGTCTAAAGTATTTTCTTTTGTCTCTTGGTTGTTTTTAAGTTTCGAGGACGAAACTCTTTTAAGGGGGAGTGATTGTAACACCCCGTAATTTTCACTCTTTATTTTTGGTGTTAGTTTATTTTAAAATGATATTTTTTTCGTAAAAATAAATAATTTATTATTTAGATTATTTTGGAACGTGTTGTGAAAATGTGTATATATATTTATATGTTGTGATATATTTATATATTATATTTATTTTAAGTTGTTAGTTATTTATTTTAAAGGTTATATTAATTTCGTTATTTGTTTAGGCGTTTAGGATGTTGTTTTGTCGCGTAGCGTTTTTGTAACGTTGTTGGACCGACTTGGGTGATGAAATGTTGCATCGCATGTGGCGTGCTAATGTGTTTATTATATTTATATTTATAATATAATTTATTAGAATTATTTTCATTATTAAGTATTTTCAAGGTTTAGGCGCGATTTAGGAATTAACCGTTTTATCGCGTATCGGGCTTTCGGAGCATGGATCGTTGTTGAATTTGGGCCGAAAGTTTTGTGTGGGTTTTGGGCTTGGGGCAGCCGGCCAAGTGAAGTAATAGGAGAGCCTTCTCCTTTTCTTTTCTCTTTTGTTTTCCTTAAGACTCTTTGATGCCTTATAACCCCCATAACCCCCCTTAATGATTTCTTTAATTAAACCTCATTAAACCTCTTAATTCACTTCAAATTCTGATTAGAAAATCAGAATCCTTTGGCTGCCATTCTCCAATATTTTCGTCCATCATCATCACCATCATCACCATTTTCATTCTCTCAAATTTTCTTCATTTCTTCTCTTTGATAATTGTTCGTGAATTGTTTTTGTGGCTTTTTCCTTATACTTGGTGCTTGGAATTTGAAGAAGAAGAGGGTCACACGCCTACTGTGGGGATTTCCAGAAGTTTTCAGCTCGCCTCCGACGATCCGGGTAACTAGTTGTTATCCTAGAATCATAGTGATTAGAGTAGTATTCGGTATTAGATTAATACGTTAGGAATTATCTAAAATACTTTTTGAATGATATTTTTGACGAAATTTTACATGAACATACGTGACACATGCTATGTGAATACTGTGTAGAGAAAAATAATTTTTGCATGATTTTTAATATTTATTTGATTTAATTAGTATTTTGTGCGTTTTTGGCTAAATTTCATAATAATTATTGAACGACTGTTAAAATTGATGAAATCATTTTTCTTAGATCATGTTACATGCGTATAATGTATTCCATGCCTTGGAATAATTTTTATCTACTGTTTACTGTTTTAATTAATTGATATATCTGTTTTTTGTAAATTCTGTTCAGTCAGTATATAATTCATGAAAATTATTTATAGTGGCATAAAAATTAATTTATTTGTATAATATGTATTTCCGTGAGTTTTTACATGTTATGAGAATTTTTGGTAATTTTTGGGCGTCTGTTTATATTTTTAATTATTATAATGGCTTATTTGAGGAATCTGTATATTAACTGTTAAAAATACTTTTTGAGTCCGAAAATTATAAATAAAAATTGTACCATGTCAGTAGAGCTATTAGGGTTATATTATAATTTTTGTGTGATTTTACTGCTCGAATTTGTTAGTTTCATAATTATTATGGTGTTTTTGTGATGAAATTGAGGACACACTATTAAATTGTTTGAGGGCTTGTAAATCAGTTATAATTTATAATTTAATATATTCTGGGTTGCTGATTTTCAGTAGTATACAGTATGCATCATTTGAGTAACCACATGTTTAGGTTTGATTTATGGAATAAAATGATTTAATTGTTATTACTCTTTTAATGAATATGATTTAGAGTTAATTGGTGATGTATTTGTGATTGAGTGTGGTTGCTGTAAAAACCAGTATATTGTCATTGTTGATGTTTGGGAATGTTCAAGTGTTATTGTGAGAGTTATTTGTTGAATATTTTATAAGTGATTTATTTTGAGGAATTATGAAGAACTGTTTGATGAATTGTGGGTATAAGGCCGGGTGGCATCCCTTTTTGACGAATATTTTTGATGAATGATACTTAGTTTGTATGCATGATTGTATTTTGAGATAAGAATATCCGGTGGGATAGATGTAGTCCCCGGTTAAGAACATGCCAACCACCTGGTTTGCGAACTAGGGGTACACCTGGGTTAATTGTTGTCGTCCGAGAGGTCAGGGAGTTCTGCGTGTTCTACCCTGCATCGGGAGTTTGGCCATTCTTAGACACAGGCAGTGGGGAACGTAAGCCCATAGATCGACTCGGAGATTGCGATCCGACAAACCTTAGGAAGTGATTTGCGAATCACCGGCGTTCGGTTTCTGACTCAATAACTTGTTGTATTTTTGATTTATTATTAGTATTTATTTATATTTGAATTATGTCTCTCACTATATTATGTTTACTTATTGTTAATTATCTCTTGATTTATCTATGAGCTTTATGATTTCTATGTGCATGATATGATGTAATGAATTGCATGTTATTCCTTTCTTAATAATCTACCTCTGAATAGTGCTTTGATTGCTATTGTTCCGGGGGAGAACCGCTAGTTACTCCCCACCGACCGTGGAAATATGTATTATAATCTTGCGAGATGGAAATGATTGCTAGGCTTGTGATTCCTGGGCTAGCAAGGTGAGAGTTGGTTGTGAGAAGAAGCTTTTAGTTTTGTTTTTGGTAGATGAACTTTATATAGGTCATAGGGAGACTTATTTTTGGATTGCCTTCAAGGATATTAGTGTTATTTAAGTTTATTTTTGGGAGACTTGCATGTCTCATGGTACTTTGGATTTGTTAGTATGATACAATTGGGATACTTCTTTTATGTTGGAACCATGATGTTACTTGGAGATTTATTCCCTTTTTAAGCTATGAATTTTGAGTTATTATCTTTATTTATTGTTTTAGAGTAGCATACCGTCCCGACGTTATTTCCGCTAACGTCATTTTAGTATTTCTTGAATTAATAAGGTTTAGTATCCTAGTAGTAGAAGGACGGGGTGTTACGGTTGGTATCGAGCAAAACGCTCCTAAACTCCGAAAAGAGTTGCTAATGATTCTTTAGAATTATTAGTTAGCCATAGGATATAAAATTTGTTTAGAATTAAGTTTAGTAGTTTCACTATAATGAGAGTGTGATGGGTAGAGTAAGTAAAAGGGGAAGCCTTATGGGAATGTGGTGTGCTCTCATGCTTATGGAGCATATGTTATATGTATAGTTACTTGTTTTATTGGTGGAATTAGTCTACCAAGTTTGTTAATCTTATTTGCGGGGCCGCTTGCATGTAATTTATTTTCTCTTTTATCGAGTGCGCAATGAAAGCGAAGTAATTTATAGCTTCTTCGGTCTAGTTGTGTGTTTAATTTATTTTGTGTTTTGCAATTTAAAGATAAACTTTAATTTTATTTTAATATAGTCTTGTGTGTTGCATTACATTTATTTTATTTGGTAGTTGCTTGATAGTATATGTTATTATGTGAGACAAGATATATATTTTCTCGTTCTTTTTCAATTGAGTGTTGTTTTTATGTGAGTGCTACGTATCTGTTTTATTATTTTACAAAACTTTCTAGTTTGAATTTATATTCCAAATTATATTTTAGATCTTTGAACTTAATAAATTTTATACTTATGTTAGAGTTATTTTCGACTTTCAAATTTTGTTATTGTTAATATTTTGACATACTCTTTTGAAAAACGTTTTATTTCAATTGTCTTCAAATTTCTCTTACCGTTTTTGATCATCTATATTTATAAATATTTTTCTTTTGATATTTTTTTGTTTTTCATGCTAATCCTTGTTCAGCCTTTAATTATGTTAATAAGTTTTGTAGTCTTTGAAAATAAAAGTACCCTAATGAGTTGTTTTGGTGTTAGTTTGAAAAGTAGATGTAAACTATTTTATTTTAAAGGTTAGCATTCAACAACTTTTATTTTACTTACTAATTTACTTTTCTTATTAGCATTATTTTTCAAACTCAAATGTGTGAAAGGATCTCGTTTACCATATGTTGTTTCTTGTTTAAATATTTAGTGCTTTCTCATTTCATAGCAAAATTTTGGTTGTTTTCAATACTTCTTATTTAATTCTTTGGTTTTGACTGATCTGTTTTATATTCTTTGAAAACGAAATTTATATACTCGCCTAAATTTTAAACTTGTTTGAGTTGATATTAAGTCATAATGGGTGATTCCTTTGACTTGTATGTCAATTTGATAAGTCTAAATTTTAAACTTGTTTGAGTTGATATTGAGTCATAATGGGTGATTCCTTTGACTTGTATGTCAATTTGATAAGTTGACGTATTTTATCTGTTTTGATTTAATTTCTTTTTTTTTTAGTTGACATTAAGTTTATATTGGGTGATTCCAGTAAACTCTAATGTTGATTTGATAAGAAGGCTTTCAAATATTGTTTTGTTGATACTAGATTGCAGTGGGTGGTTCCATGCATATTTGTGTCGACTTGGCAAATTTTATAATTGTTGTTAATACTTTATTACTTTATCGCCTATTTATTATTAGTGTTTCGTCGTTGTGAAATTTATTTTAAAGTTTTCAATTTCTTTTGCGAACTTTAATTTTCATATATATGTTTAGGAGGCGTACTCTCTTATAACATATGTCATGACTTGTGTTCGTAAGTGCTATTTTAATAAAGCAGCTAGCTACTCTTTATTAAAGTGTTCTTATCTCTTTAAGTGGAGTATAAGCCCGTGTGGTTAGCTCTATTTAAATTGGTTTGACTATCTATTTACGAACTTTTTTCTTCTTCGTTTCTTTTCTCAAAATATTTATGTATGATCGGATTTATTCTTTTATAATTTTACGTAAATATTTATTCCTGCTTCTTTTACAAAATTACATATAGCTTATTGTGCAAATGTTTTTACCTCAAACTTTCCACTTGTATTTGGTTCTTTCACATTGTATAAATGATGGTTGTTACCATGCTTCTTTACTGTACAACTCTTTTGGTCTTCCAAAATAAATTATATATTATTTGAGTTATCAATTTTTTATACCTGCAAGGTTGTTTAGTTCTTAACTAAATTCATCGATTTATGTTTTCTTAATGTTCTTTGTCTAAAGTATTTTCTTTTGTCTCTTGGTTGTTCTTAAGTTTCGAGGACGAAACTCTTTTAAGGGGGAGTGATTGTAACACCCCGTAATTTTCACTCTTTATTTTTGGTGTTAGTTTATTTTAAAATGATATTTTTTTCGTAAAAATAAATAATTTATTATTTAGATTATTTTGGAACGTGTTGTGAAAATGTGTATATATATTTATATGTTGTGATATATTTATTTTAAGTTGTTAGTTATTTATTTTAAAGGTTATATTAATTTCGTTATTTGTTTAGGCGTTTAGGATGCTGTTTTGTCGCGTAGCGTTTTTGTAACGTTGTTGGACCGACTTGGGTGATGAAATGTTGCATCGCATGTGGCGTGCTAATGTGTTTATTATATTTATATTTATAATATAATTTATTAGAATTATTTTAATTATTAAGTATTTTCAAGGTTTAGGCGCGATTTAGGAATTAACCGTTTTATCGCGTATCGGGCTTTCGGAGCATGGATCGTTATTGAATTTGGGCCGAAAGTTTTGTGTGGGTTTTGGGCTTGGGGCAGCCGGTCAAGTGAAGTAATAGGAGAGCCTTCTCCTTTTCTTTTCTCTTTTGTTTTCCTTAAGACTCTTTGATGCCTTATAACCCCCATAACCCCCCCTTAATGATTTCTTTAATTAAACCTCATTAAACCTCTTAATTCACTTCAAATTCGATTAGAAAATCAGAATCCTTTGGCTGCCATTCTCCATATTTTCGTCCATCATCATCACCATCATCACCATTTTCATTCTCTCAAATTTTCTTCATTTCTTCTCTTTGATAATTGTTCGTGAATTGTTTTTGTGGCTTTTTCCTTATACTTGGTGCTTGGAATTTGAATAAGAAGAGGGTCACACGCCTACTGTGGGGATTTCCAGAAGTTTTCAGCTCGCCTCCGACGATCCAGGTAACTAGTTGTATAATATGTATTTCCGTGAGTTTTTACATGTTATGAGAATTTTTGGTAATTTTTGGGCGTCTGTTTATATTTTTAATTATTATAATGGCTTATTTGAGGAATCTGTATATTAACCGTTAAAAATACTTTTTGAGTCCGAAAATTATAAATAAAAATTGTACCATGTCGATAGAGCTATTAGGGTTATATTATAATTTTTGTGTGATTTTACTGCTTCGAATTTGTTAGTTTCATAATTATTATGGTGTTTTTGTGATGAAATTGAGGACACACTATTAAATTGTTTGAGGGCTTGTAAATCGCTTATAATTTATAATTTAATATATTCCGGGTTGCTGATTTTCAGTAGTATACAGGTATGCATCATTTGAGTAACCACATGTTTAGGTTTGATTTATGGAATAAAATGATTTAATTGTTATTACTCTTTTAATGAATATGATTTAGAGTTAATTGGTGATGTATTTGTGATTGAGTGTGGTTGCTTTGTAAAAACCAGTATATTGTCATTGTTGATGTTTGGGAATGTTCAAGTGTTATTGTGAGAGTTATTTGTTGAATATTTTATAAGTGATTTATTTTGAGGAATTATGAAGAACTGTTTGATGAATTGTGGGTATAAGGCCGGGTGGCATCCCTTTTGACGAATATTTTTGATGAATGATACTTAGTTTGTATGCATGATTGTATTTTGAGATAAGAATATCCCAGGTGGGATAGATGTAGTCCCCAGGTTAAGAACATGCCAACCACCCGGTTTGCGAACTAGGGGTACACCCGGGTTAATTGTTTGTCGTCCGAGAGGTCGGGAGTTACTGCGTGTTCTACCCCCGCATCGGGAGTTTGGCCATTCTTAGACACGGGCAAGTGGGGAACGTAAGCCCATAGGCTGGCACTGGAGATTGCGATCCGACAAACCTTAGGAAGTGATTTGCGAATCACCTGGCGTTCGGTTTCGACTCAATAACTTGTTGTATTTTTGATTTATTATTAGTATTTATTTATATTTGAATTATGTCTCTCACTATATTATGTTTACTTATTGTTAATGATCTCTTGATTTATCTATGAGCTTTATGATTTCTATGTGCATGATATGATGTAATGAATTGCATGTTATTCCTTTCTTAATAATCTACCTCTGAATAGTGCTTTGATTGCTATTGTTCTGGGAGAACTGCTAGTTACTCCCCACTGACTGTGGAAATATGTATTATAATCTTGCAGATGGAAATGATTGCTAGGCTTGTGACTGCCTGGGCTAGCAGTGTGAGAGTTGGTTGTGAGAAGAAGCTTTTAGTTTTGTTTTTGGTAGATGAACTTTATATAGGTCATAGGGAGACTTATTTTTGGATTGCCTTCAAGGATATTAGTGTTATTTAAGTTTATTTTTGGGAGACTTGCATGTCTCATGGTACTTTGGATTTGTTAGTATGATACAATTGGGATACTTCTTTTATGTTGGAACCATGATGTTACTTGGAGATTTATTCCCTTTTTAAGCTATGAATTTTGAGTTATTATCTTTATTTATTGTTTTAGAGTAGCATACCATCCCGACGTTATTTCCGCTAACGTCATTTTAGTATTTCTTGAATTAATAAGGTTTAGTATCCTAGTAGTAGAAGGACGGGGTGTTACACCACGGTCTTTAGAAATCTTGATTTTCTGGAATATCTTAACTATTTTGGGATTATTAAATTGCATTCAATGCCTTACTATGCTTAAGCAAATGGTCAAGCTGAAGCTACCAATAAGATCATAGTAAAAGGGATCTCAAAACTCATAGACAATAACCCAAGAAAATGGGATGAGTTGTTGCTATATGCCCTATGGGCCTACAAGACCTTTAAAAGGGAAGCAACTGGAGTTACTCCTTTTAACTTAGTTTACGGACATACTCCGGTTATCCCACTAAGTAAATGTAAGATTAAATTATTAGTATATCTTTTACTAAATGAGAATAAATCATGATGAGTAGAATTTAAAAAAAAGCAGATGAAAAATGAAAGCGAGTAGAACATTAAAAAACGGAGGAAAGTACATAACCCTTATTTAAGTATTCGAAAATACAGATGTACAAAAGGAAAACTAAATCCTCAATTTTTGGTATCTAAAACAATTAAGAAAGGAAAATTTGATTTGAATAATCAATTTTTATTTTCATGTTTTGGGATAGTTCTCAAAAAAATTCAAACTCTTATCATTTTTGTCGTCACAGCATCACTAATATGTTTTTATATAGGAAATTGAAGAGCTCATATTATTTTGATAAGATAGTACTCGAACTCAGATATTTTCCAAAATAAGCAAAACTGGGATTATTCTAACAAGATAGGTAAAAGTTGGATGTTATTTGGGATGAATTTTTCCAAAAGAGAAATGATAAAAAATGCTCTATAAAACTTTAAACCAAAAAAAAAGCCTAAAAAATATATATATATTAAAGACTAGCTCTATCTAATTAAGAAAAGAAAAAGAAGAGTAAAGTTGTAGAGAAAGAAACCAAAGAAAAAGACAGTTTATGAAGGAAACAAAATGCTATCCGTCGAAGAGTTGAACCCGCGTCAAGTCGTGAGGGCTATAGATTTGAGGCCCATGAAACCACCGAACCAAACACCAAAATGCCGATATAACACGCAGCGAAAAAACTATATAAGAAGTTTTTTCATTTCGATATTTTTTACCGATTTTCTTCTTCTTTTTCTCCAGATTTTGTGGGTTCGATTGAACCCACCGAACCCACGCTGGATCCGCCCCTGGTGCTAATGTCCCGTAATTGTCTTGCAACAGGTCTAGCTAATCTGAATTTTGAGCTCCTTAGTATAGACGACAACCTTGAACCAATGACAAAGGCACCAAAAGCCCCTGAACAGGAATATGAAACTATTCATAGCAATACTGGCGATCTTCGTGGTGGCATTGGCGGTCGGGGTCCAACTAGAGTTTGCAGTCGGGGACAAGTCGGGTCATGGTGCCACTCCTACTATTAGGCCGCAAGACAACCCCGTTGCCGCAGTCTGTTGTCTCCCTGACCCGTATCCCCACCGTTCGTGGTAGTCACGGTCGGAGGCGTGGTCGCGACAACACTAATGTTGAGGTGTCTCGCTAATAAGAGACAGGAATTGGAGGTCCCCGATAACTCTTCCCGTCGTTCCGTAGCCCTTATCGACCTTAGCCCCCAAAACGCCGGTGACGACTATTCCCGACGTCAATTTGGCTTCATCTTCCCGGGATTCCGAGAGTAATTCCGTGACGCACAGGACACTTTTGACGAGTTCCGCTCGACCCTTCGTCGAAGCTTTATGAGATCCTGAAGGTGCCGAGCTTGCTCTCGGACCTTAGCCCTGGGATCTATTCTCGGTTCCATGAGTGGATCGAGATGAAAGAAGTGAAGCTAAGCCAAGCTATGAAGTCCGCTTTCTCTCGTCCCTCCTAGCGTGCCGGCAAGATTTATCACCCGACCGGGATATTAGAGAAGATGAGTCTATCTATGCCGACGTTCCCGAGAATGGCGGTACACTTGGCTACCGTTTACTTAAAGGAATGCAACTTCCTTTGGACGTGCCCACTTGACTCCTTGATATCTCCGGCCGCCAAACTCGCGCACGACCTTGTTGTGGTAAGTTTTCTTTGTCTCTCTCTATCTCTTTTTTAATACATTTTTATATTTACCTATGTTACTTGATGCGGGTGATAACTCTGCAGTCGGGAGGATTGAACAATTTATACAATATCGAAGTTTTCCGACGCCTACAAAGGCATTCGCGATGACTATAGAACCAAGCTCGAACAGAGCAATCTCGAGGTGGACCAACCGAGAAAAGACTTCGATGCGAAGGCTAAAGCTCAGGCTCTGCTAGAGAAGGAATTAAAGGAGCTGCGTCCCAAAGTTCAGGACTTGGTGGACCTCAGTGAAAATCTCAAGGACGTGAGTACGGAGTTGGAGACCGTAAAAAGGAGAAAGTTGAGGCTATGGAGAAGGCCGAGCCGATGGTGCTGCTCTCACGTTAGCACCTTCCAGTAGCCCGATGACTATGTGGCGGCCCTTGCGAGAGGTATGATGGTGGGTGGGCGGCCGCTATGAGGTGTGTCTGCCATACTCATCCCGGTTTCGACCGGGACGCCATCGAGACCGCTTATGAGGATAACAAGCACCTCCCATGGCCAATGGCGAAGTTTTTGCTTGCTTAGAGGATGCACCGCAACTTTTACCCTACAACTTGACAACCAATCTTGAAGTTTTTAGCGATCTTCTCCAAGCTCTCTAGTTTCTTCAAAAAATAGTTGAATTTTTGTAAATTCTGAATATTATCTAAGTTTGAATTCCGCCTATTTTGGCATCTGTAAATAATCCATCTTTGAATTGCAGTTTTTGTCACGACTAGAATGCCTTTTGTTGGCTGCCTTCTAATTCCCTTGGAAGATGGCCGCCAAGCTAGTAGCTTTTGTAATTACTTATTTTTTATGTCGTAATATAATGACTGCAACTTCAATGAATTTCTTGTCTTGCAATTTTATCCTTTTGTCTGCTAACAACAAATCTTAATACATATCAAATTATATGGATGTTATGAATCTTTTGACCAATGCAAATGGTATGCTTATTCTTTAGCAATTTTTCCATGTTCAATACAGATGACTCGAAAATGAAACCCAGATTTGAATCAAAATTATAGAAAAGAACTCGCAAGAATCAATCACCAGAAATTGGCGAGTAATTCAAACATGAATTTGTAACTGAAAAATGTGTAAGAAAAGAAGCATTGAAGATTTTACACCCGAATAATGGGGTTTTAGATTTCTCGAAGAATATGAAGATTTTTATATTTCAAACGTGACATTCAAAGTCGGAGAAATGTTCAAGATGGAAGAATCAACCGGATAGAATCAAAGAAGAGTTTTGAGAAAAATTAGACAGAAAATTTAGAGAAAAGAGACGAAATATAAAACAAAATGAGAAATTTCGAGGTTGAAATTACCAGATGCAAAGAATTGCAGAAGCTATCATCTGAGTTAGGAATTGAGCGAAGTTGAATCAGGATTCGAGAGAAATTGATCAAAACTTTGATGGGAAATTTTTTAGGGAAACTGAAAAAATGAGATGAAATTTGTGGGATTTTGAAGAGAAATTTGAGGAAGAAATTGAGCTAGGATTCGTCCCGCTCTAATACCATGTTATAATTGAGAGTTTAGGGAGGAAGTAGAAGAAAGAAACAGAAGGAAGATTGAAGGCAACCATTGTTGGCTTTGAGGAGCTCGTGAATCAAGAGGACAGAGCAAACTATGGCTACATTATTATTAATTGAAGTGTTATCTATTGTGAAATGAAAGTACAAGAGTATACTATTTATACTAGTTCACCTAATTACATTGTTGAACTAACTAATCGTTGAATTAAGGAAATGAGAAACAAACTAGAAGTAACAAACTAAGTCAATCATACTTTGACTAAACCATAAACTCCAACAGTTATGTTATAGATACAAGGTCAATACTAGAGAAGTAGAGATATTTCTTGGTTTAATTCATTGAAGAGAGTGGTATTGTGTGCTTAAGGCCTTGATGCATGAGCTGCGCTCTTTTAACTTTGTGGGAGAAAGGATTTTTCTAAAAGGTTTGTCCTTTCCCTATAAGTTTCGAGCTAGAACGTTTGTAAGCTTCAAGAGCACTCTACGACGCGATTTTAATAAAATTATTTTCCTTCGTATAGATCAATGAAATTTACATTGAATTGTGCAACTAAATTATGATGGAGAAAGCATCGCTACCTTCCTAGTAATCTTCTAATAAAGGTGATTCTTTTCCACAAACACATGGAAAATTACACTACCGACACACATATTGATGAGAACTTTGTTGTCACTATTTCGGGATTTGTGAATTTAAATATCATGTAAATTGCATATTATGTTTTAGATTTAGAGGAAACAAGTAGAGTTGGTCTAAACTATATTACTTCCTCGGCATCAAATAAGATGCTATACTTTTCTAAGTGAGATGTTTCAAATAAGATGCTACACTTTTTTTCTTTCCTTATTTAGTAAGTTTTGGATTATAAAATTACTTAAATACCCTTACTTTATAAAATTATTTTTCATTACATACTCTAATCTAAAAAAATTAAACTAATAAACCTAGCTACTTAATCTTCACTAGTACAGAAATGAGGATTTGCGTCTGTCCATTTGCGTCGCACCCTCGAAGAACTGACGCAAATTGCAAATTTGCGTCGCATACCATTAATAGTCCGATGCAAATAATGTCAGTAGAAGAGTAGGAAAGAACATATGTCGGACTTTGAAGACAAACGACGCAAAAACCTATATCTCGCGTCGCATGTCATTAGGGTCCGACGCATATGACTCCACGTATCCAAAGCATCCCACCAAGCATCCGCGTCGAACCCCATGGACATGCGACGCGAGATAAGTCATCCGCGTCGCATGTCCTCGGGTCCGACGCGGATGACTCCTAGTATGCAAAATAAGCCCAAGACACTATCTGCGTCGGCCTGTCGTGTCCATGCGACGTAGATGGTCCTCCACCACTATCTGCGTCGGACCCTCGTGCACGTGCGACGCAAATGGCCTGGGACTTTATTTCAAAGCCCAAAACTATACGGGGGTCAAAACCTCTCACACTCTCTCACACTCTCTCACTCTCTCTCTCCTGCGAACCGTCGACCTTCGCTGAACTAAAGTCCCGTTTGCACTCTCGGCGGCGACCGTCGCTTCTCCGACAATTCCTTTCGCCGGCGACCGGCCGCTTCTCCAAGCATTCCCGTTTCGCCGGCGACCGTCCATTTCAGGCAAATTCCGTTTTCGCTCGTCGTCGCTTCTCTCTTTCTCGGTTTTGCTCGGCTACCGCCGCTTCATGAGTCGCACCGCCCGCCGCCGCACGCCGGGTGTCGCCGCCGTCACAGCGCCGCACGCCTGGTGTCGCCGCAAATCTGGCTGCAGGCGCCGCCGCCTTGCTTCAATGTAAGTCATGTTTTTCATTTTCTGTTTTTTTTTTTTCAATTTCTGTCCTTTTTTTTTTTTCTGTCGCCCTTTTTTTTTTTTTGAATTTCCCTCTTCTTGTTTTTCTACAACTTAACCAAGGAGTTTATTACTACATTTCAATGTATTGAATCAATTTCTTGCATGTGTTTCTTGAATGCGCACTTTAGAATTATGTGTTTCGATTATGAGTTAGAATTCTTGAATGGTCACTTTAGAATTTCAAACTTATATGAATTTATATTATAGTTTCCTATTTACATTGAATTTGTGAAATTTAGTAATATGTTGTGTGACTATCCAAACTCATCTCTTTCAATGGTGTTGCATTCTCTCACTTTGCCTCTCTTCCACATTGTACTGCAGTTGCCACCTTAGCTTGTGTCTTGTGCTCCTCGGTTTCTTAGGTTCTCCAAGCTCACCTCGTTGTGCTTGTCTTCGCTGCTCCTTGAGAGCAGAGGTATGTATTATACCTTTTGCTATTTTCTAATTTATGTTAATTTAACCATTAGTTTGGATTTGTTTTATTTATCCCCTATAATGTGATTGGGAAAGTATATGTGAATTATTGTTTGGTTATTATGTGATTGGGAAAGTATATGTTGAATTGCGACCAAACCTATATGGACATACCTTAATGGGGTGGGGAGGGAAATCTAAGGAATGGATTGGTTTCAGGTCTTTGTTTAATTGCAATGTGCATCATTTGCCTAGATACCCGTTCGAGGCTTACTCATTAGGAGTAAGTCTTGAATAGTCCCCTTTGGGATCGTCTTTGAGTTTCTTATCTCACTTAGGATGTGAATGAATGTTTGGTTTTCGATTCTAGGAAAGATCTAGCTCATTTCCCTAAGCGTTCTCTGGGTACATATGTTGATAGTTTACCTACTATCTTCATCGTGTACTTGGAGAACTGTAGGGAAGTGCTGCCGGATTTTTCTTAGAATTGAAAACCAAACATTCATTCACTAGTGAGATGAGAAACTCAAGGATGGGTTAGGTTGGAGTGATAAGGACCCAAATGTTCATGACTGCATTTGGTAAGACACTTTGAATGATGTGATGATCGATATATTGTGTTCTTGTTTGGTGTCTCTAGTGTATGAATATGGATCGAACCCTGGATGTATGGTAATCGAATTTCGGCGACATTTCTACAAGGGGTTGATGAATTTATTAGGGTTGCATTAGAACATCAATCGCGTGAATGAGTCAAAGTTAATCTTGTGTCCTTGTTGTGATTGCAATAACTCTAGAGGGTATCGTGATGTGGATCAAATTAAGGATCATTTGATTCGTCGTGGGTTTAAGAGCAACTATACTAGGTGGACATGGCATGGAGAGTTTTATGATCACGGGATGAGCTCCACTAGCTTTTGTGATGATTTGAATGTTGATCAGATTGATGATGAGGTTGAGGTTGATATCGAAAAAGGAGAGGATAATAATGATAATGATAGGGTAGATGATGAGAATGATAGGGTGGATGATGAGAATGATAGGGTAGATGAGATGTTGCACAATTTGGAGGATGAAGGAACCGATCGTCCGAATATGTATGATAATATTTTAAGTGCGACGGACAAACCTATGTATCCGGGTGTAAGAATTTCACTAAACTTTCGGCATCCTTACATTGTTCAATATGAAATCGAAGCATAGTTGGACCAGATAAAAGTCTAAGTGAGTTGTTCACTTTTTTACAAGAATTGCTACCTGATGGGAATGAAATTCCCAACTCTACCTATGAGGCAAAGAAATTGTTGTGTCCATTAGGTATGGAATATGAGAAGATACATGCATGTCAAAATGATTGTGTGCTGTATCGAAATGAGTACAAGGATTTGGGTGAGTGTCCAAGGTGTGGAGAGTCTCGGTACAAGACAAAGGAGGATGATGAAGGGGTGAGAAAGAAAGAAACTCCGGCGAAGGTTCTTTGGTATCTTCCAATCATTCCGAGATTTAGGCGTTTATTTTCGGATGAAAATAATGCTAAATTATTAAGGTGGCATGCGGATGAGAGGAAGAAAGATGGGATGCTTAGACATCCGACCGATTCTCCACAATGGAGAAATATCGACCGAAAGTTTTCCAGTTTTGGTAAAGAACCTCGAAATCTTAGGCTTGGACTTTGTACGGATGGGATGAACCCATTTGGCACCCTAGGTACCCAACATAGCACTTGGCCGGTTCTACTAACCATTTATAATCTGCCCCCCTGGTTATGTATGAAGCGTAAGTAATAGAGACGATGTGTCGCTTTGAAATGTACTTCCCACCATCGTTCTTTGACATCATGCCTCATTTGATAATTCATCTTGTCAGAGAAATTAAACTTTGTGGGCCCGTTTGTTTGAGATATATGTGACCTTTCGAAAGACATATGGGTACTTTAAAGGGCAAAGTGATGAATCCAGCCAGACCAGAAGCAAGTATTGTCCAAAGAACGGTTGCAGATGGATGATATTGTCAAGGATATGCACCACTTATTTTGCAACCGACCCTCAGATGAGCCTTTTAATATGCAAGTTATGAAGGGTACCGTCTTCAACTATGATAGTGATCAGATGATCATTCTCTCGCGACAAGATGTTTTTCAATTTCTCACGGGAGCATGGCTTAATGTATCCATTTTGCAAATATTTATGATGTGAGAATTCTCAAACTCTAAACTAATTAACATTGATATTTATTTTTATTGTTTCTTTTAAGTATAAGTATTTGGAATGTAGGTATTTGGAAGAGGATTCTGACCCAGACGGTACTATTGGTTTCATGTGTCCAAGTATGATTTCGGTGACCATGATACGCAATGAACCAGATGCCGTGATCAATTACATGGCAAGTACAATGAAAGCGAATCAAACTATGCGTTTCATCCTATGTCCGTACATTCAAAAGTATGTTAGTTAAACTAATCTTCTCTTTGTTTTATCTATATGAACTTGTAGTTATATGAACATTACATTTTGTTTCATGCCTTAGGGAACATTGGATTCTTCTTGTCATTTGTCTATCTAAGAAAGCGGTATATATATTTGATTCGCTACAGAGAGAAAGAAAATTAGCTATCAAAGTGCCGCTAAATACGTAAGTTCGTAGTTGTTATACATGTTAATTAATTTATATGTATTTTATGATATTTTAAATAATTTACAAATGTTTATAGTAATTAATTGTAACAAAATTTCTATATATACTTAGTGCATATACAAGTTTCACGCGCCTTGAAGGATTCAATAAAGGAACTAAATTGTCTTGGATAACGATCCCGGTAAAACTCTTATGTTTTGTATTTCGTACACATTTTATAATTCTATGTAGGATTTTATTTTTGATTCTAATATATATCTTAAATTTGGTGTAGTGTGCTCAACAATCGGGAGGAGCGGAATGCGGCTATTTCGTGATGAAAAACATGCTTGAAATCGTCCGCCTGCACTATGATTCAGATAACTTACCGGAGGTATATGTATGTCGTAAATTTGTTATTTATACTTATAGAATTTTCAAGTATATTAACTAATTTAACATATTTCTAGGATTTTCCACCAAGTCCTCGGCCATACTCCGCAACTGAAATCGACGAACTTAGAGAACTTTTTGCAAAATACTTTGTAGCGGTCGTCAAAGCTGCAAACTAACTACTTAGTATATGTATTTATAGGTTGAACAATATTTTGTTGATTGCCTGATTGCAATTGATTGCAATATTGGTGGCTTTGAGATGTACTGGAACAGGTTTTGGTATATATGCAAAATTCTCCCAACGATTTCTTGGGTTGTCCAAATTACAAAGGAGACTCGCCGAATTTTCCGCTCATAAATATTAATATAATGTTCGTTTAGTCTTGAAGTTTAAGGTTTTGTATCCGAAAAACAAAAAAAAAAAAAAAAAGCAAAACTAGGACTATTTGCGTCGCATGTTGCTCGGCATGCGACCTTGAGATGATTCAAGGGTTGTGGGCTTGTGGAGGAACATCTGCGTCGCACATTGAGCAACATGCGACGCAGATGGACCAAGAGCTGTGGGCTTTGGAGGCACATTGGCGTCGCATGTTGCTCCATGTGCGACGCAGATGTTCCTCCACAGCCCACGGCCCTTGAATCATCTCGCGTCGCATGTTGCCCTATGTGCGACGCAGATATTCCCGCCATTCCTTCACACCGCTTAGCATTTTGCATCGCATGATTGTCCGACGCAGATGATGTATCCCCATCTGCGTCGAGCCGTGTGCCGTCGGACCCATGTCCGACGCAAATGGCCGCCTCACATCCGACGCAAATCGTCAAATTTGTACTAGTGCTTTCTCCTAACTACTCCATGATATCTTCCAGCCACCACCCTTCTTCTCTTCTTCCACAACCCACAATGCATCTTCTGCTCTTACCCAACCAACAACCACGACCACCAACCACCACGGCCTTCCTCTTCCTTCCTCCTCCCCGCTCCCCCTCTCTCTCGACGACCACCAACCAACCCTCCTCCTCCATCTCTCCATCGCCGACCACCGGTCAAACCCTCCTCCCTAACTGCAAGTTCGAGTGTGAGAAGCAAAGAGGAGAGAGCGAGAGAGCGAATTTTGACGATAAATATACGGTAAGTCAAGTGAGATTGTTTTCTTGTTTTTTTGGGCTAAATCTACGGCAAGTCAAGATAAATCTACGACAATTTCGAGTATGTCTAAATAGGATTGTTTTCTTGGTTTTATTGGTGAGTCAAGTGAGATGCGAGTGAGCAAATAGGGTTTAGAGAATAATATTTATACAACAACCTACACACCGGTTTGTGGGAGGCACATCGCCGGTGAGAATTATAGGGTTTAGAGGACGGTGCATCACCGTCGGTGGAGAGATGTGAGTGAGAGATTGGCATGGGGTAAGGGAGAGGAAGTTGGGGGTTTAGGGATTCGAATGGTGGTGGGGTCTCGTTGTGGGATTCGAATGGTGGTGGAGTTTGGTTGTGGGTTTCGAATGTCAGGTCTTGGTGGTGGTGGGGTGGTGTTGTCGTGGTTCTTATGGTGGCGGGTTGGTGTTTGTGGTGTTGTGTTTGGTTTCGGGTAGTGGTAGGGGTGGTGCTTGTGGTGGCGGGGTGGTGGATGTTGGTGGTGGCGGGGGTGGTGCTTGTGGATCCCGGTGTTGGTGGAATGGATTAGTTGTGTTATTAATTAATTTAATCACATACCCCTCCCCATTTAAGTATACACTAAGAAAAATTGCCTTGGAGTCATTGATTCAAAGAGTGTAGCATCTTATGATACGGAGGAAGTACTAACATTTAGGCACACATCACTCATTAAGTGAGGTCAATAGGGAAGGTAAGTATTAACGACATAAGTGATTTTTCTTAAATCATACAACTAAAAAGAAACATTTCAGGCATTTTTCCTATTGTTATGCACATTACATAACATTTATTACTCCCTCAGTCCCATAATATAGTGCTTGTTTTTTTTACACGGTCACCAAAGTAAACATTTGACCTTCAATATCTTCAATTCCTTATTAATAAAAAATATAAAAAGTTTATATTATGAAACTACACATTGTTGCGAATCTAACAAGATCCCAAATGAATATGTTTTTTTATATACTAGTTGTTGGCCCGCACGCGTGTGGTCCCCAAGATCGGTATAATCTGATTAGTATTAATCTAAACGCGTTAAATTTTTCATAATGTAATTTTGGTTTTGTGTTTGTAAGAACAAATGTAATTATTACCTGCAATTTATAATTATAATGTAATTATAAAGATGAAATTGCTCATAGTAACTTTTTTCTAAAACAAATGGTCCTATGTGGTTTAAAAAAAAGTCTAATTTTTTAATAGGAGTACAAGGAAGTGACAAAGCTTAAGTTCTATGCTAGGCATATCTTTGTAAAGTTTCATAACATTTTTGAATTGTTCATCCTTTATGTAGCAAGATAGCTTCCACCAATAGCAATCCACACAATGCACTACTAAAAGCCTGATTTATCAACTTATTAGTGACAACTAATAATGCGGGCAACGCCTTTTGACTTATTGAGCATGGGAAAGGTTGGAATGTCAGTAGGAAGTTTGATAATTAGATATGTAAAGAAGTTTTGATAATAACTTATAATTTAATTGACATGTACAAAAGGAAGAGAGGTAATTTCTAGCCTCGAACCAAGATATAATTATATCATAAATCAATATGGTAATTGAATTGACTGACCATTGTTTTCATTTAGAATATTTCCTACATAATTAGGTGTAAAAAAACTAAAATTATTATAAGATTAGCAGTAGTACATCATACATCACTAAACATAGTTTCATAGCAAAAAAAAAGGTACACTTTCTTATTAGATTATTCATTGCTACATACATTACACTATCAAAGCACCCTTTTGTGTGGATTACACTACCAAAGAATCCAAGTTAATTAATGTTAACACCATCGACACATTAGCAGTTTTAATTCTCAAATGGATATTGCATACGAAATAACTACAAGTATACCTCTTCATATATGAATTCTCACCTTTAGCACCCCCTCCCAACATAACTTCAACATCTCCAACAATATTTGGATTAATGGTGAGTTTACAAATCCAGTACCTATTTAAACATTTTTAGATTTTTGGAGGCAAAAGATTCAAACATTAAAATGCATAAAGTTGAGTTTACAAAACCAGCACCTATTTAAACATTTACAAACCATAGAAAGTTTTTTTGATCTCCTCCTCTTCTCCTACCTTCCACTATTCTATTGTTCACCAAAAAAAACTTTCACTTATACATGGCACTTCCACACACAGCACCATACTAAATTAAGAGATACAAATCTCTCTGTACAGCCAAAAAAACCCCAAAAAAATCAGTATTTCTTGCGTTTCAGTCAACATGGAGGATGGAGAAGTTGATGATCCTGAATTATTCTCCATTAAGCAGCTATTATGGGAAGATTTTTAGCTACAATATAAAATGAGAAGGAAGTAATGGTAGAGGAAGAAGAACACGCGGTAAGCCTTAATCCCTTAATCCCTACAAGAACACATTCATAACAATGAAAACATTCAAGTACTCAGCTAAGACTCAATTGTAGTTAAGCCTTATGATGAGGTATGCTGTGACTTTAAGAAAGTCTGCGACATTAGTATTAAAAAACTGCTGCAACGAAGATGGATTATCTTACACATTAAAAAACAACTGATCGTATGCCTTTAAAACATTTTTAACCGTTTCAGAAAATACATGAAGATGACATTTGAATATTGACCACCATCCAATAAACCATGTTACCATCATGCAACAGGGCTTGTTTTCCAACTGTGTGCCCTATAGAACATAGAGAAGATGCACTTAACAATGAGGAGTGAGGGATTATGCATCTAGAAATTTGTGTACTTTCCCATCTACTCAGTGTTCTTGATTTTTTTAAAGCCTAATAAATTTAGCCCACCACTCGGAACACAGACAAATAAAATTAGGCGTTTCATATTGAACAAGAACACATTAATAGCATCCAAAACACTCAATTACTCAGTTCACTAACCTTAACACCACAAAATAACTACTAAGAGTACTTAAAATCAATAACAAGAGCTCTAAAATAATCAATTCAAGCCAGGAATTGAATAGCCTAATTTTTATCACAATCATTAGAACACAAAAAAAAGCAAGACTAAACCAAAATCTACAACAGAATTAATCAACAACAACACAAACAATCAATCACTATTCCTAAAGCAACTCAAGTTACTCCTGAAGTTCCCACAACATCCAATACATATCATTTCTCAGTTCACCAGCCTAAATACCACTAAACAACAACCGAAAATACAGTAAATCAACAATCAAGCTCTAAAATACTCAATTTAAACATGAAACCGAACATCCTAATCAACATCACAATCATTACAACTAAAAAACACAACGAATGGCCACAATTTTACATTCTTTCTAATGTTTCTTGCTTCCAAAGAGGGAGTAGCCACATTCTCCAACTGGGGGGCAGCACCACTTAAAGTGGGATGCTTGATGACAGGTTCATCAGCAGGACCACCCTTTGAACTCAACTCTGGATCAGCTATATTGGGAGCATCTTCTGAAGAAAGGCTGACAGAGCCAAAAGGTGATAACTTCTCAGAAGAAGGATTACTGACAATCTTAGGCTCAATAGCACCAGAGGAACCTAGAATAAATTAATCAGTATTCCAAAAAGTGAAACTTCTCATAAAAAGAGCAAAGGTGAAATTCATACTTGCTTTAACTCCTGGGAGTTTCCTTTTGAACATTTGAGATATGGTCTTGTCATCATCTTCATCAGAGGAGATGATGTACTGTGGTATCTCTAAAGAAACCTCTAACTTAGGACGTTTCCTGCTGGAATGCCTAAAAGGTTTGGAGGCAGAAATACAACCATAATCTCTTTTCTTTGTAGCCTTCTTAAAAGGCTCAGATTGCTCCACTGACCCCTTGGGTTGAGTGTCCTTGGAAGTAGAGAGAAAATTATAATCTCTTTTCCTTCGGCTCTTTTTGAAAGGGTCAATCTGCCCAATGACCCCATGGCTTGAATGTCCTCCACAGTTTGGACCTCTCCATAGGAAGCCCCTTGATCATAAGCGACATCATCTTCATCCTCCGAAGAGATATGAAGTGTAACCCTTTTGTCTATGGTATTCCAATAGAACTGGTCAAATCTAGAATCTGTTTTCATGTCATCAGGCACTCTTAGCTTCTTCTTGCCAGCTTTTGCTAAAAAGTCAAAAGTAAAGCACAAAAGAAGATTTAGTAATATTTATCCCCACAGAAAGTTATAAAATAACTAAGGATAGAAATTACGTACACCTAAGAACAACCAGATCCTCAAAGTTCACCAAAGCGTCGAAACACATTGAGTTATTTGGGAATACATGATCCCACCATAGATGGAAGCCTCGAACAGCTTTAGTGATGCATTTCCAAGGAGAGATGGACATGGAAGTTAGGCTGAGAGTTCTACTCTGAAGTGCTCTACCTTCTTCAAAAAAACCCCTTGAAGTCCAAGGATAATTGCGGGTCAAGAAGTAAGGAATATCTAGTGTTTGGACTAATCCAAATTGTCTAGCTACCAGCTGTAGATTATAAGCCTTAAAGCCAAAATATTCAGAGCTCAGGCCTATTAAATCCCTAGACCTAAGAATACCGCTCCAAAAGTTCCACGCCCTAAGGAACCGAGTAGATGTTCGGGGATCGCGCCAAAGCGTGCACTCCTTGATGGCGCCAAGTTTAATTTTCAATAGAAACAACCATCTTATTTGGGAAAATATTCCAGACGCCAGGATTGGACTTAGAAGCCAAGAGGTACAAAAGAATTAAACTTGGATGCCAAACCTCGTATGGAGATACAAGATTGAAGCTGACTTCACCATAACAGCTACAATCATTAAGATTAGAGAGGATCAAAAGGGGATAAAAAGAAAGATCCCTGATAATTCAGAGTCTGTAAATGGATATTTTTTTGCTTGGAGTTCTTTCAAGGTTGGCCTATTTTTCCTAGGTTCTTGAGAAGATGAACCCTTATTCTTTTCAAGGCGACCTTGCTAGAGATCTTGAGGAGCAAGGAGGTAGTCGTGATTGACATTGACTCCTTAGTCGAACTTTTGGCAGTCTTGTCCAATTTCTTAAAATCCTTCTTCTCTTTCTTGTATTCTGAAGAAGTGTTGCTTTTGCCTCTATTATTGGCAATGGTAAGCTCCATGTCATGAGCTTGCGTAGCCAATTCTTGAAAATTCCTAAGCTTTATACCTTGCAAGATATAAAGCAAGTCCCAATCCATTCCTTGAATGCACATCTCAACAGCAGAGACTTCAGTTAGGCGATCTTTACATTCTAGACTCAACGCGCGCCAACGATTATGTAATCGATGACTGGCTCATCCTTCCACTGGTGAGTCTTAGTCAGTTCAGTCATACTGACAATACGTCGAGTGCTATAGAACTTGTTCAGGAACTCCTCCTCCATTTGATCTGTGTACCAATCAAAGGCCATGCCTTTAAGAGAATGAACAAATTGTTTGACCAGGAAATCATCTGTGGTACCAACATTATTGCATGTTTCCACAAAGTGAACAATGTGTTGCTTAGGATTTCCTTTCCCATCGAATTGCTGAAACTTGGGGGGTTGATAGCCAAAAGGCATCTGCAGCTTATCGAACCTTTTGGTATAAGGCTTCACATATCGATGACTGCCTTGAGAACTTTCTCCAAGTTGATTTTTGACAGCGTGAGCTATCAATAACTCAAGTTGTCGAGCTGTAGGTGGGCGGCGAGTGTCTTCACCACTATCCCCTTCGCTTTCATCACCCTGTCTTGATGCGGCGTCGCCTTCCTCAAGTTTCTTGTTGAGGGCAGCGATTTACTCATTTTGGAGTCGAATTTGATCATCTTTTTCCTCTCCATCCTTCATTAATTTTTGGAGTAGGCTATTCATTTCAGCAAGTTGTTCCTCAACTGTCTTAGCTGAGGTCACCATAACAGCAGCAGTGTTCGATTGTGAAGACAACAAGGGTTCCTCTAAGTCGAAAATCTTTAGCGGTGATGAGACAATAATATCATCACTTGTTTCATTATCTCTCTACATTGAGTGGATCAAAGAGAGGCTAGTGTGAACAATCAGCCTATCTGACTTATCAGCTGATAGTTGCTTCCATATTTGAGAAGCAATGAATGATGGCTCGTGTTCAGCCAAAGTTGTTGAACCAAACACGGGGGATTCCCGTTCCTTGCGTGAATCAGGCATGATGGATGATTCAGCAACAGCTGGCTTAAAGAGTTTTCTCTGCCTGGTAGGAACATTTGCAGTTCGAAGTTTAGCAGCGGCAAAGAATAAAGACCTTTTTCATTCCTCTAGTGCGAAAACCAAGAGTCATGTCATCCATAAAGTCACCCAACGTTATAAATTTTCGTAGGGTGTCGGCAGAGTTTTCAGAAGATTGAGAGATGTTCTTGCCCGAGGCCATTTCTCGGGCTTGTTGATGAGGAAACAGAGATGAGGCGAGAGATAGTCCCACTGAAGCGTGCCAAAATTTGTATACACAAATTTCGAGTCAAAATATATAAGACAGAAACAAAGTAACAAAGAAATATTATTTCAATAGATGTATTGAGTACAATCTCTGTAAACAGTTTATAGTAAAAATAAACTAAGTCCTCTGATTCTGTTCCGCAGCTGGAGAGTGACACGTGTTGATGTTGACGTGGAGCTGAGTGTAGACTGACGTTTTGTCAACGTCAACCTGAGTTTGAGTGTCGGATAACGTTTTGTCTACGTCAACCTGAGTTTGAGTTTTGTTTGAGTGTATTCGAATGAGGGCTAATAAAAGCTTGAATCTCAATCGAATTTGTTTGAATGTATCTCGAACAAACAAGTACAGCATTTGATGTGCTTGTTGATTATTTGCGAGAGAGAATTCCAAGAGAATTTTATGAGCTCTTGAGAATAATGATTTTTCGGTCCCCTCAACTGAGAGAGCTGAGGTCTATTTATAGGGAATGGAGATCCCTTCATGGACTTGGTAGTTTATGGGCTCGGGCCCGTTTATAACTTGGAAGTCTTTTTTACCTTTGCAATTTTACCATCTTATTTGGACTATAATATTGACTGGCCCAAATAGTTGACAACCCAAATTATATTTATTTGATTTAATTTGGATATTTTATTTAGGTGGGATAAATTAATTAAAGTGAGCTAATTATATTTCTTTTAGCTCAATAATAATTAATTTATTTTTATATAAAACACTAATAAATTTTTAGTGTCTACAATAACTATGTTGAACACAATTTTTGAAAAAAATCAAAAATTAAAAAGAATGACATGGCATGCTTAGGTGGAGCTCTCCAAAATATACTAATGTTGTTTTTTAAAATCAAACTCTAATTTTTTCATCATCTAAAACTCTAACATATATAACTTTATCACTATAGAATTTAGTTAGTTTCATCAGTATATTTTGTTGCAATACTAAATTGTTTTGGTTCAGTTGAGTAAGGCTAAGGTTTTGAAAGATAATATGTTTAATCCTGTAAATTGGTCCTATTATAAAATACTATAATCACATATTGCACACTATACTTATAGCTTAATTATTATTATATTTATCTAAAAGAAATACTAAAAAAAGTCTTACCATTCATCTACTTAAATATATTTTCATGAGTTGTAAAACTATATTGTAAATGGTTCTCATTGTGAAGCATATTTGAAGCACTCTCCAATGGTAAAAAATTATAATGTTTTCAATTAGGTAGCAAAAGTTATATTCAATTTACATAATATAATAATATAGGTTTTTTATTCAAAACAAACTCTAATTTCTCCCTATTCAAACACTAGTACAGAATGGACGATTTGCGTCGGATGCGAGGCGCCCATTTGCGTCGGATATGGGTCCGACGGCACAGCCAACGTCGCAGATAAGGAGAGATCATCTGCGTCGGATTAGGACTCGACGCAGATATTAACCCATCTGCGTCGGATGTAAGAGATGTCCGACGCAGATGTCCCTTGAGCCACAAAGACAGTAGCATCATTTAGGGTCGCATGTTAGACTAGGTGCGACGCAAATGAACCATTTTTTATTAAAAAAAATTGAATCTGCGTCGGATGTATGTTGTACATGCAACGCAGATTGTTAATTTTTATAAAAAAAAATATAAAAACACCTTTTCCGAAAATGAAATACACCCAATACCCATAATAAAATACACCCAAAATTATACTGAAATGAAATACACCCAAATTTTAGATATATTAACATCACTTATTTCATTATGCTGAAATGAAATACAGGAATACAAGACCCAAATCTGAATCAAAATAAATGAACGAAGTACAAGAATGAAATAAAGAACGCAAATTTGAATCGAAATTAAGGAACGAAATACAACAATTAAATACAAGAACAAAACCATGAATACTGAAATGAAACGAAATTAAAAAAGTTGAACCAAAAAAATAGATCTAACACAAAAAATACCCTAAAAATTCATGTAAAGGAATCAATTCCAAAAAAATTCAAATCTAAAGCGATTAAATACATAACCTCAATTCGTTCCTTCGCCGACCATTTTTTGTTAAGAATCGAACCCTAAAACTTCAAATCTGAGCCGACTATGACTGAGGTTGCGTTCCTTCGCCGGAGAGTGATGAAGACTTCGAGTGATGAACTTCAAATTTTCCTTTCACTAATCTTGTGTCATCTCCAAGCAGCACCCAAGCATCAATCAATGTCCATAAACAGTGAGGAGAACACTTTCGTGAACTCTCCACTAATATCACACATACCACTAGAATACTGAAAAGTAAGTAGATCTAAATTCAAGAAGCCCGAACAACGTAACAACAAAGAATTCAAAACCAAGAGATTCGCCACCGCATCTTTGAACCAGTGGATCTAAATTCACCGAAGAAATTCAAACCTAAAAATGAACTTCGAAATCGACCGGAGAAATCTGGCCGAGATCTAGGGTTTTCAATCCACCGAATTTCGAAATTTTCAAGTAGCAATTAATCGATTCAAATATGTTGAATTACGTTTGATTTTCGATGAGGAGAAGAAGCCCGTAACAACAAAGAACAACCAGCGCCAGCGACGAGGAGTGAGAGACTGAAGGGGAACAGCAACAACCGAGACAGCAGACGAAGGGAGAAAGACTGAAGAATTTAGGAGGGAGAAAGGAGATTGGAAGTTGTTACAGGGGATTGAAGAAGGGAGAAAGAATGAAAGAATTTAGGAGGAGCGGCGCTAGAGAGGAGACAGGAGAGAGGAGATTGGGAGTTTTAGGTTAGAGGGTGAAAGTGGGAGTTTTGAGGGAGTTGGGTGCTATTTTTTTTTGAAAGAAATAGTTGCGCGCATGTTAATTGAAAGTGGGCCAGTCATCTGCGTCGAGTGCACTTCAAGTCCGACGCAGATGAGCCACGATTTGCGTCGCGTCCAAAGCCCATCCAACGCAAATGATACTTCTGCGTCGAATGCACCTCAAGTCCGACGCAGATGAACCATGATTTGCGTCGCGTTCAACGCCCATCCGACGCAAATGATACTTCAGTCTGTTTTACCCGTTGTGCGACGCAATCGGAGACGCAAATCAACGTTTTTGTACTAGTGAAAACTCCTTTTATGTATTTAAATATGTGTAGAACTCTATTTTTTAAAATATTTAAAATAAAAATTAATGACATGGCAATCCTACGTGGCGCTTTCTATTTCATAAGTTGTAGAACTATATTGTATATGGATCTTATTTCGGAGCATATTTCGAGCACTATCCAATGGTACAAAAATTATAATATTCCCAATTACGTAGCAAAAGTTATACATAAATTACATAATATAAGAACTTAGGTTGTTCATTTAAAACCAAACTCTAATTTTCGCTTATCCAAAGCTCCTTATGTATTTAAATCAATGTAAAACTCTATTTTTGTAAAAAAAATAAAAATAAAAATTGATGACATGGTAATCCTACGCGGCACGCTCTATGGCCTCAAAATGTTCGAAGCCGCCATGATCCCGAAAAGTTCCTCTTTATTTATATATATATTGATTGATTTGTCGCCTCTTGTTTTTGTTTCCTTTGTCTTTAGAATTGATTATTTAAGATGACTATCTTTTAGGATTATACTTCTTCTGTTCTTTTCGTTTCCTTTATTTAGAAATTTCATATCAATTGCTACATATCCATTTTTGGTAATATGTTATATCTATTTCTCTCTTTATCACATAAGTCCCTCTTTCTATCTATTTTTATCTCTCTCTTATTGCTTAATATGTGTGCCTCCCCCACATGTAGTGATTAATAAAGAACGGATGAAGTATTACAGTAGGATCTCTTTATTCTTCAAGTATTGTATTTTTACTATTATCCGATGAGTGAGAATTTGGTCTCACTAATGTATATATTTTAGTAGTTTTTGCACAAGTAGTTTAGCTTTATTTGGTCTGTCTTTTTTTGTGTGTCCTCGACCACTGCATAATACTCCATCTGTTTTTTTTTTATCTTTCTCACTTGGAATCTTGGCACTATTCATACTTAGAGAGAATCTTCTCAATTTTTTTCAATTTATATGAAAAAATATAGTCATGTGGGGTCTTGTTTGATTCGTCTCAATTTGTACGTTTATTAATATTCAATCGTTATAATTTTTACTAATATATAATGAAAGATATTTAAGTTTAAAGATGCGCACGGGAGACGCGACAGAAAAAGTGAGGAAGGATAAAAAAAAAGAGGAGTAGCATTTAGGATCATTCTAGCTCTTTCCCCCTCCCCTTGATCACTAATGTCCACTTGGGTGTTGTATTTGGAGAAAAATGAGGAAAACAGGGGAGGAGCGGGCGCTTAATGAAACCTAGCTAAGAGCGGGTGCTCCTAATAGACTAGTAGTTGCAGGCCAAAAGGCTCAAAACAGATTGAAGCAGGAAGTTTGGAGCGAAGAGTGAACGAACAGGAAAGTCAAGCGATTTAACGTACGAGAGATGTTATTACGTACTGATTAGACTAGGTTTAAGTCTTTGATTATTAGTAATACAAACAAGCGTGATCTTTAAGTAGAGCTGTGGATCTGATACCTTAAATTAAAAAACAGAACTGATCCACGATTTTAGGTGAAACCAACTACTGAACTACTGATGTTATTTTATTATTGAAGAAAGACCATTTTAATACTCCAACAACTTGAATATTCATAATATAGTACTCGTAACAATAGACATAAATCGTACTAATACTGGAGTCAAGTGGATGATGATGATGATGATGGATCATCAATCATCATTATTATTCAATCTCATTCTGCACACAGAAAAAGCAGTTCACATTATACAGATAAAATGTCAATTCATATCCGAGATATACGAACTTTCTATATGAAGTGATATTTTCGTAAATAAAATGTGACTCGATATTGTAGTGGTCAAATAGAAAGTCGTCGCTACTATTTCTACAAAAACCCCATATTAAATCGGACTTTTAGAGTTGCCTGTGTATGAGGTACTTCTTGTAAACCTATCACGGCCCTATTTGGCACTAAAGATTTTAGGTAGCGGATAGAGGCTTGGCGAGGTCAAAACACCTAAGTATTTGACACCTAAGTCCTATTTAGTAGCGGATAGAGGTTGGCCAGCCAGGTCAAAACAAGGTAGCGGTTATAAAAGCGGGTAGAGGATAGGATAGATTATGGGTAACTTTTGTAAAAACGTTAGAATAGGTAATGTTTGAAACACATAAGCTAGCGTTTGCTATGCTTTTGATCATCTCTTTGTCCTTTTTTAATCAATAAATCTATAATAAAAGTATTGTGTAAAGTGCTTATTAGTTGTACTACTTGGGAATTTTTTATTAATTTTTATTTCTTTTAGAAAAGAACTAGCTAAAGTTTCATAATATTTTATGACCCAAATTTCACAAGTGTCAAAGTTCAACTAGCTATTAAAAATAAGATTTATATTTTGGTTTTATGTTGTGTTTTTTGATAATGTTGTCACGTCATAATGGGGAAGTGTTTTAAACAAAGATATCTTGTCACCTTTTATAATAGGTGTACAACATAAAACATTATCTTGTCTAAGTTCAACTAGCTACTATAAACAAGTGTCAAAGTCGCCTGTATATAAGGTGCGATTCGTAAACTTATCAAGTCACCTTATACATATTAGGCGACTTAATATGTATTTTGTTTACTTTGAACCCAAATTTGACACACCTAAGTCCTAATCACCACCTGATAAGTTGCCTAATATATATGAGGTGACTCGATAGGTTTACAAGTCGCACCTTATACACAGGCAACTCTAAAAGCCCGACTTATTAGTGGTATAATTAGGGTATAAATCGGACTTTTCCCCTGTGTATAAGGTGCGATTAATAAATCTATTGAATAGCCTCATACATTTTAGGTGACTACTAATTGTTTTGTTGACTTTGACCTCAACCTTACCGCCACCTAACAAGTCGCCTAATATGTATGAGACGATTCGATAGGTTTAAGATTATTATTTATTTAAAATAATAAAAATCTTATATATCAAAAGTAACTTTGGCCTAATGACATTAAGTTCAATCTTTCTGGAGGTAACCAGGGATCAAATATTGGAGTAAACATAAACATCGAGATGGAGGGAAGAAAAAAAAAGGTGGGTAAAGTTTACGAGCCTCCTCATCCAATGCAAACTACCCAATAGCTTAACCTATAGAGTCACCTAACAACTAATAGGCAACTTAATTATAAAATAGCAATCCAAAGTTTAGATAGCTATCGAGTCGATAACTTTAAATGCATAGCAATCACGACTTGGTATAGGTGACTCAATAGGAGGCTTTTGTAATAGGGAGCGCGTGATATTTTCTTATTTAAGAAAAAATAATAAAAAAAAAAAAGAAAAATCATGACTTGGTATCTAACCCATACAACTTAATTTTACTAACATTTATTTATGAAAATGTCACTTAATGTACAAAGCTTCTACATATCCGATATGAACTGTTGCTACATTGTCCACACTAAAGAGTAGAAATCGTCTTACACTCTCACTACTACTCATTTTTTGTCCACATAAGAGTAGTTAGTACAATATCTTTTAGGAAAATTTGTCAAAAAAAACCTTTTAAAAGTTCAATTTTGCGAAAAGAAACCTTTTAAAGCATTCTTTGTAAAAACAACCACAAACTTAAATTTTCTTGCAAGATGAAACCTATTTCCATTTTCCGGTGTGGTTTTTCTCAATTCCGGCGTTGACCTTTGTATTTTCCTTTAACCCTCTATTTCCAGTAACTGCAGCCCCACCTCTATGCATCTCAAAAACCACACCAAAAAATGGGAATAGGTTTAATCTTGCAATAAAATTTAAGTTCGTGGTTTCTTTTTGCAAAGAATGCTTTAAAAGGTTTTTTTTCGCAAAATTGAACTTTTCAAAGGTTTTTTTTTGGCAAATTTTCCTATCTTTTAACACATTTTCCGTCCACTTCACTTCCGTAATAAATTATAAATGACGGTAGGGTACCACTGTATTTAAAAGAGTATAAAACTAATTTTCGAACTCTCTGATAATTTTTTTTGTAATCATGCATTAGAGACGTACTAGCTTTAATTGCTTAAAAGTCAACTGTCTTAGTGTCCTAAACGAGGTTATAAAAGATGTCTACACATCCCATTTGTTTTCTCATCGGTCCAACTCTCTACATGCATATTCCTGGTACGTTGCTTCTCCTCCTCTCTGATCTATAATATGTTAAATTGTTAATAGTTTAATATGTCATGAGTTATATTTGCTATACAACTTGTATTCTTGTCTCCGTGGCCATTAGTAGATTAAAAATTTGGAGATAGTATTGTTGATATGTCTTTTGTGGTTCTATATATATATATATATATATATATATATATATATATATATATATATATATATATAATTTTTTTAGGCTCCCTTTCGAGAATCCGTGGTAAGATGAATTTCCTCCAGTGGCCGCCGCACGGGGCCACTTACTTAGAGGCCCAACAAGCCCCAAACCCTCCCTCCCCCAACAATATTGAAATTTTGCTTCTACCAAGATTTAAACCTTGGTTTCTCATGTGGGAGATAGGAAGCCATACCATTGGACCCAAGGGTCTTTGGTTTTGTGGTTTTCTATATGCTAGAAGAGAATAAGAAAACTTGCATGCTTACTTTAACTATATAATATATTTTTTTTCTTTTACCTGTAACATTATATTTCTTATTTTTGAAAGTTTTAAAATACATGCAACATGACATTGAGTTCATTGCTAATTCTATAAGAAGTTTTACTCATTTGGAAAATTTCAATTGAACAATGAGCTAAAAATAGCATTAGTTTATTAGGAGCATGGTACACCTGACGTGGTATATGCAAAAAGTTTTAATAACATTACATTATATATGTAACTTACTCTATGGCTTATATAGCTATATCATCTCCTATTTTTTTCTCTCTATTAGACTATTACATGACTTTCTTAAAACCTTATATTACAAGGATAAAAGAATAGAGGACGTATAATATGTCCTGTTTTCTAAATACTGAGCCACTCAGGCTATGTTTAGTTCACCATATTTTTACTAATCTGAACTTATCTGATCTGATCCGATCAGAACTTATCTAATCTTATCTAGTCTGATCTAATCTGATCTGAACTTATCTTTTATAAAACATATTATTACTAATATTATTATTACTTTGCAATTCATTACTAATATTACTATTACTATATTTTATTACTATGCACAAATTTTAATAATAATAATAATCATAACAATAATGATAATAATAATAATAATAATAATAATAATAATAATAATAATAATAATAAAAGTAATAATAATAATAATAATATTAATAATAATAATAATAATAATAATAATAGCATAATTATTTTTTTTTTTTGAAAAAGAACACATATATAGTATATGAACATACAATTAAAAATAAAAGAACACATATTTTAGGTTAAAAACACTTATTGTTTACGGTAAAAAGGACATATATAATTATGTCTAGCTCCGTTTATAATAAGAATTTAGGTAGAAATGAAAAGAACATATAATGATAATAAAAAAAACAAACATATATTGAAAGAGCATACAAAATTTAATCAAAAAACACATTCTAAAATAAAAGAGAGATGTCCCCTCAAAAAATAAAAGAAAAGATAGATGTTATTTCTATATTGATGACATGTTTGGATTTAACTAACAACATATTTTTTGTTATATCAATCAATTGTTCTTTTTTCATTATAAATAAACCTATAAATATATAAAATCATATGATCTTGAACAAAATTTTTAAATATTCTTCTTATATCGTTGTCCTGATCTATATAAACTTTTTTTTAAAGATAAGTTGAAATCCCGTGTAGGGGAAAATTTGAAGGTGATGCCAACACCATTAGATTATCCCTTGCTACTCATGTTTTATATAAACTAGTTTCATATACTTCGTATTATTCTACCAAAATTGTTAAAAAAATAAACACCATATACTATCATCATGTTCTTTACATGTACAACATCAAAAAGAACATCGCATATCAAAATTGTTAATTAGAACAAATATAAAAAAGAACACGTACAAGGCCCCCGTTCTTTTGAACTTATTTTGACTGAACTGAACTTATTTTATTTTTGTTGAACTGAACTTATATTTGCTGAACTGAACTTATTTTTACTTATTTTTGCTGAATTGAACTTATGTTTGCTGAACTGAACTTATTTTTGCTGAAAATAAGTCCAAAAGAACAGGGCCCAAATGCCAAAAGAACATTCTTCTTCTTGAACACAAATAGCCTAAAATAGTGATATCAATGACATTTATAATAATAGCAACAACATTTATAATAATTACCAATATTAATAATTAATAAGTACAACAACGACAATAATAATAATTTTTTTGAATAAATTTACCAATAAATAGTAGCAGTATTAATGGTAATAGTAATCGTATAAAGTAATACTAATAATAATAATAATAATAATAATAATAATAATAATAACAACAACAACAATAATAACAATAATAGTAATAATAATAATAATAATAATAATAACAATAATAATAAAATAATAATAATAATAATAATAATACTATAATAATAATAATAATAATAATAATAATAATAATAATAATAATAATAATAATAATAATAGCGTTAGTAATACTAATAATCATAATAATCATGATACCAATAACAATAATAACAATAATAATTATAAGTTTTTATATATAAGCATGATCTGAACTTATCTGATCTTATCTGATCTTATCTAGTCTGATATGAAATAAGTAAAAATAAGGTGAACCGAACATAGCCTCACTATTGTGGTCATATGAGACAAGCTAATATGTTTCCCAAATGTCAAAAATAACTATCTCCGAAATTCTATCCCCAAACTTCTTTTTTCTTCTATCTAGTTTCATTTGTGCTTATATATTATATCTATCTCTCTCCTTTGATCCCTTTTAGTCCATTAGTCCATTAAATCATGAGACTAATAAAATAATAAATTAGTAGAAAGCAAGTACAAATTTGCTACTTATTGTAATTCTAGATTTTTATTTTTTGGATCCCATGAATCTAGGTTGGATATGGATTTATGTAAATAAAGTCGAATTTAAATTTGGATCTAGTTGGATGGTTTCAAATCCAATTTGTTTCTATCACTAGGTTATCTATTGAAGATATAAGGGGCACTTTGAATCATTAATTCATTAGGAGGTGGTACTAGGAAAGTTTTTCACCTTTCCATGTTTGACTATGGAAAGATATTGTTCCTATAGTGAAACAGATGGAGGCCTTCAAAATAAGTCCGCCAAGGTGTGGAATAGGTGACCGACGATAGAGCCTGCACAAGTGTAAATGTAAACTACTCCTCTGACTATCAAGACAGAGATTTGTCAGTGAAGTATTTAGAGAGAGAAAGTAGAGAGAGTGTGTGTATGTTCAGAATATACTACACAATAGTACCAAATCGCTATTTGAAAAGTTTAATCATTACTTTTCTTGGAATCCCACCCTCTTTGTTTCTCTTCTTTTTTTTTTAATAGGGTTGTTGTACCTGTGACGCGTGTTAGCCATCCGGGCAGGAAGTTGGATCGAGAGGTTCGTCGCCAGTCGCCTCTGGTTTCCAAGGAATTCACGGAGTTTTTAAAGGATCTCGCTTTTTCTGGCGACTACTGGGAATTTTGGTATCCTTCTCTGGCGTCTCTGTCCTTTGTTTCAGGTATTCTTTCATCCTTTTGTGCTGTATTGTGTTTCTTATTTTTCTTTAGTTATTTCAAAAGATGTCGGACCAATCTGATAGCCAAAAAATTCGAATTGATGTGTTTATGACCAAGAGTGATCCTTCATCCCCTTCATCAGGTGATGTCGGACAACCTTCCTCCACCTCTAACTGTATAGAGAAAATAACTATCTAATGAAGCGTTCGACTACTTTAACTATGAGCTTGACGTCTATGACGTTGACGACAAGACAGAGGAGGTCAAAGTTCCTGCGACATGGCTTTCTAACACAAAGTATATATTGGGAAATATTCCTTTATCTACCATGTTTTATGTCATACTCATGATGACAGCGAGTAATGTTGTTGGATTGATTTGACATGATTACATACTATGGTCCTTATTTGGTTTTGTTTGAACTGTGCCAGTGGCGGATCCAGGATCTGAACCACGTGGGTTTGAAATACTTCCCAAAAACTTGAGATAAACAAAAATTAAAATTGTTTATGCATTAGCAATTACTCCCTCTATTTTTTAAAGTTCTACTCGTTTATTATAGATACACATTTTAAGGCAAATTAAATTGGAGAGAGAGTGTAAAAAGTGGGTCCACTTAGTTTCTTTACTCTTTTTTTTAATGAGGAGATAGTGTGGGTTTATTATATTTTAAGGGAGATAGAGAGCATGGAAGAGAGAGATTATGTGCCAAGGATGATTAAATTATTGTATATCTTTTACTAAATGAGGAATAAATCATAGTGAGTAGAATTTAAAAAAAACGGATGAAAAATGAAAGCGAGTAGAACATTAAAAAACGGAGGGAGTACATAACCCTTATTTAAGTATTCGAAAATACAGATGTACAAAAGGAAAACTAAATCCTCAATTTTTGGTATCTAAAAACAATTAAGAAAGGAAAATTTGATTTGAATAATCAATTTTTATTTTCATGTTTTGGGATAGTTCTCAAAAAAATTCAAACTCTTATCATTTTTGTCGTCACAGCATCACTAATATGTTTTTATATAGGAAATTGAAGAGCTCATATTATTTTGATAAGATAGTACTCGAACTCAGGTATTTTCCAAAATAAGCAAAACTGGGATTATTCTAACAAGATAGGTAAAAGTTGGATGTTATTTGGGATGAATTTTTCCAAAAGAGAAATGATAAAAAATGCTCTATAAAACTTTAAACCAAAAAAAAGCCTAAAAAATATATATATATTAAAGACTAGCTCTATCTAATTAAGAAAAGAAAAAAGAAGAGTAAAGTTGTAGAGAAAGAAACCAAAGAAAAAAGACAGTTTATGAAGGAAACAAAATGCTATCCGTCGAAGAGTCGAACCCGCGTCAAGTCAGTGAGGGCTATAGATTTGAGGCCCATGAAACCACTGAACCAAACACCAAAATGCTGATATAACGCGCAGCAGAAACTATATAAGAAGTTTTTTCATTTCGATATTTTTTGCCGATTTTCTTCTTCTTTTTTCTCCAGATTTTTGTGGGTTCAGTTGAACCCACTGAACCCACGCTGGATCCGCCCCTGGTGCTAATGTCCCGTAATTGTCTTGCAACAGGTCTAGCTAATCTGAATTTTGAGCTCCTTAGTATAGACGACAACCTTGAACCAATGACAAAGGCACCAAAAGCCCCTGAACAGGAATATGAAACTATTCATAGCAATACTGGCGATCTTCGTGGTGGCATTGGCGGTCGGGGTCCAACTGGAGTTTGCAGTCGGGGACAGGCTGGTCATGGTGCCACTCCTACTATTAGGCCAGCAGACAACCCTGTTGCCAGGTCTGTTGTCTCCCGGACCCGTATCCCCACCGTTCGTGGTAGTCACAGTCGGAGAGGCGGGGGTCGCGACAACACTAATGCTGAGGTGTCTGCTAATAAGAGACAGGAATTGGAGGCCCCTGATAACTCTTCTGTCGTTCCGGTAGCCCTTATCGACCTTAGCCCCCAAAAAACGCCGGTGACGACTATTCCTGACGTCAATTTGGCTTCATCTTCTGGGATTCCAGAGAGTAATTCCGTGACGCACAGGACACTTTTGACGAGTTCTGGCTCGACCCTTCGTCAGAAGCTTTATGAGATCCTGAAGGTGCCGAGCTTGCTCTCGGACCTTAGCCCTGGGATCTATTCTCGGTTCCATGAGTGGATCGAGATGAAAGAAGTGAAGCTAAGCCAAGCTATGAAGTCCGCTTTCTCTCGTCCTCCTAGCGTGCTTAGGCAAGATTTATCACTGACCGGGGATATTAGAGAAGATGAGTCTATCTATGCCGACGTTCTCGAGAATGGCGGTACACTTGGCTACCGTTTACTTAAAGGAATGCAGCTTCCTTTGGACGTGCCCACTGACTCCTTGATATCTCCGGCCGCCAAACTCGCGCACGACCTTGTTGTGGTAAGTTTTCTTTGTCTCTCTCTATCTCTTTTTAATACATTTTTATATTTACCTATGTTACTTGATGCAGGCTGATAACTCTGCAGTCGAGCTGATTGAACAATTTATACAATATCAGAAGTTTTCCGACAGCTACAGGCGTGCCCGCGATGACTATAGAACCAAGCTCGAACAGAGCAATCTCGAGGTGGACCAACTGAGAAAAGACTTGGATGCGAAGGCTAAAGCTCAGGCTCTGCTAGAGAAGGAATTAAAGGAGCTGCGTCCCAAAGTTCAGGACTTGGTGGACCTCAGTGAAAATCTCAAGGACGTGAGTACGGAGTTGGAGACCGTAAAAAAGGAGAAAGTTGAGGCTATGGAGAAGGCCGGAGCCGATGGTGCCGCTATCGCCGTTAGCACCTTCCAGCCAGCCCCGATGACTATGTGGCGGCCTTGCGAGAGAGGTATGATGGCGGGTGGGCGGCTGCTATGAGGTGTGTCTGCCATACTCATCCTGGTTTCGACTGGGACGCCATCGAGACTGCTTATGAGGATAACAAGCACCTCCAGCCGGTCAATGGCGAAGTTTTTGCTTGCTTAGAGGATGCAATTGCCAACTTTTACCCCACAGCTTGACAACCAATCTTGAAGTTTTTAGCGATCTTCTCCAAGCTCTCTAGTTTCTTCAAAAAATAGTTGAATTTTTGTAAATTCTGAATATTATCTAAGTTTGAATTCCGCCTATTTTGGCATCTGTAAATAATCCATCTTTGAATTGCAGTTTTTGTCACGACTAGAATGCCTTTTGTTGGCTGCCTTCTAATTCCCTTGGAAGATGGCCGCCAAGCTAGTAGCTTTTGTAATTACTTATTTTTTATGTCGTAATATAATGACTGCAACTTCAATGAATTTCTTGTCGTGCAATTTTATCCTTTTGTCTGCTAACAACAAATCTTAATACATATCAAATTATATGGATGTTATGAATCTTTTGACCAATGCAAATGGTATGCTTATTCTTTAGCAATTTTTCCATGTTCAATACAGATGACTCGAAAATGAAACCCAGATTTGAATCAAAATTATAGAAAAGAACTCGCAAGAATCAATCACCAGAAATTGGCGAGTAATTCAAACATGAATTTGTAACTGAAAAATGTGTAAGAAAAGAAGCATTGAAGATTTTACACCCGAATAATGGGGTTTTAGATTTCTCGAAGAATATGAAGATTTTTATATTTCAAACGCGACATTCAAAGTCGGAGAAATGTTCAAGATGGAAGAATCAACCGGATAGAATCAAAGAAGAGTTTTGAGAAAAATTAGACAGAAAATTTAGAGAAAAGAGACGAAATATAAAACAAAATGAGAAATTTCGAGGTTGAAATTACCAGATGCAAAGAATTGCAGAAGCTATCATCTGAGTTAGGAATTGAGCGAAGTTGAATCAGGATTCGAGAGAAATTGATCAAAACTTTGATGGGAAAATTTTTAGGGAAACTGAAAAAATGAGATGAAATTTGTGGGATTTTGAAGAGAAATTTGAGGAAGAAATTGAGCTAGGATTCGTCCCGCTCTAATACCATGTTATAATTGAGAGTTTAGGGAGGAAGTAGAAGAAAGAAACAGAAGGAAGATTGAAGGCAACCATTGTTGGCTTTGAGGAGCTCGTGAATCAAGAGGACAGAGCAAACTATGGCTACATTATTATTAATTGAAGTGTTATCTATTGTGAAATGAAAGTACAAGAGTATACTATTTATACTAGTTCACCTAATTACATTGTTGAACTAACTAATCGTTGAATTAAGGAAATGAGAAACAAACTAGAAGTAACAAACTAAGTCAATCATACTTTGACTAAACCATAAACTCTTACAGTTATGTTATAGATACAAGGTCAATACTAGAGAAGTAGAGATATTTCTTGGTTTAATTCATTGAAGAGAGTGGTATTGTGTGCTTAAGGCCTTGATGCATGAGCTGCGCTCTTTTTAACTTTGTGGGAGAAAGGATTTTTCTAAAAGGTTTGTCCTTTCCCTATAAGTTTCGAGCTAGAACGTTTGTAAGCTTCAAGAGCACTCTACGACGCGATTTTAATAAAATTATTTTCCTTCGTATAGATCAATGAAATTTACATTGAATTGTGCAACTAAATTATGATGGAGAAAGCATCAGTTACCTTCCTAGTAATCTTCTAATAAAGGTGATTCTTTTCCACAAACACATGGAAAATTACACTACCAGACACATATTGATGAGAACTTTGTTGTCACTATTTAGGGATTTGTGAATTTAAATATCATGTAAATTGCATATTATGTTTTAGATTTAGAGGAAACAAGTAGAGTTGGTCTAAACTATATTACTTCCTCGGCATCAAATAAGATGCTATACTTTTCTAAGTGAGATGTTTCAAATAAGATGCTACACTTTTTTTCTTTCCTTATTTAGTAAGTTTTGGATTATAAAATTACTTAAATACCCTTACTTTATAAAATTATTTTTCATTACATACTCTAATCTAAAAAAATTAAACTAATAAACCTAGCTACTTAATCTTCACTAGTACAGAAATGAGGATTTGCGTCTGTCCATTTGCGTCGCACCCTCGAAGAACTGACGCAAATTGCAAATTTGCGTCGCATACCATTAATAGTCCGATGCAAATAATGTCAGTAGAAGAGTAGGAAAGAACATATGCGTCGGACTTTGAAGACAAACGACGCAAAAACCTATATCTGCGTCGCATGTCATTAGGGTCCGACGCATATGACTCCACGTATCCAAAGCATCCCAACCAAGCATCCGCGTCGAACCCCATGGACATGCGACGCGAGATAAGTCATCTAGCGTCGCATGTCCTCGGGGTCCGACGCGAGATGACTCCTAGTATGCAAAATAAGCGCAAGACACTATCTGCGTCGCCTGTCGTGTCCATGCGACGTAGATGGTCCTCCACCACTATCTGCGTCGGACCCTCGTGCACGTGCGACGCAAATGGCCCGGGACTTTATTTCAAAGCCCAAAACTATACGGGGTCAAACCTCTCACACTCTCTCACACTCTCTCACTCTCTCTCTCCCGCGAACCGTCGACCTTCACTGAACTAAAGTCCCGTTTGCACTCTCGGCGGCGACCGTCGCTTCTCCGGCAATTCCCGTTTCGCCGGCGACCGTCGCTTCTCCGGCAATTCCCGTTTCGCCGGCGACCGTCCATTTCAGGCAAATTCCGTTTTCGCTCGTGCGGTCGCTTCTCTTTCTCGGTTTTGCTCGTCGGCTACCGCCGCTCCGTGAGTCGCACCACCCGCCGCTGCACGCCCGGTGTCGCGCCGTCACAAGCCTGTTGCACGCCCAGTGTGCCGCCGCCCGCTGCCCTTCAATGTAAGTCATGTTTTTCATTTTCTGTCTTTTTTTTTTCAATTTCTGTCCTTTTTTTTTTATTTCTGTCCTTTTTTTTTTGAATTTCCCTCTTCTTTTTTTTCTACAACTTAACCAAGGAGTTTATTACTACATTTCAATGTATTGAATCAATTTCTTGCATGTGTTTCTTGAATGCGCACTTTAGAATTATGTGTTTCGATTATGAGTTAGAATTCTTGAATGGTCACTTTAGAATTTCAAACTTATATGAATTTATATTATAGTTTCCTATTTACATTGAATTTGTGAAATTTAGTAATATGTTGTGTGACTATCCAAACTCATCTCTTTCAATGGTGTTGCATTCTCTCACTTTGCCTCTCTTCCACATTGTCTTTGCGTTGCCACCTTAGCTTGTGTCTTGTGCTCCTCGGTTTGCCGGTTCTCCAAGCTCACCTCGTTGTGCTTGTCTTCGCTGCTCCTTGAGAGCAGAGGTATGTATTATACCTTTTGCTATTTTCTAATTTATGTTAATTTAACCATTAGTTTGGATTTGTTTTATTTATCCCCTATAATGTGATTGGGAAAGTATATGTGAATTATTGTTTGGTTATTATGTGATTGGGAAAGTATATGTTAGATTGCGACCAAACCTATATGGACATACCTTAATGGGGTGGGGAGGGAAATCTAAGGAATGGATTGGTTTGTCTTTGTTTAATTGCAATGTGCATCATTTACCTAGATACCGTTCGAGGCTTACTCATTAGGAGTAAGTCTTGAATAGTCCCAGTTTGGGATCGTCTTTTGAGTTTCTTATCTCACTTAGGATGTGAATGAATGTTTGGTTTTCGATTCTAGGAAAGATCAAGCTCATTTCCCTAAGTGTTCTCTCGGGTACATATGTTGATAGTTTACCTACTATCTTCATCGTGTACTTGGAGAACTGTAGGGAAGTGCTGCCGGATTTTTCTTAGAATTGAAAACCAAACATTCATTCACTAGTGAGATGAGAAACTCAAGGATGGGTTAGGTTGGAGTGATAAGGACCCAAATGTTCATGACTGCATTTGGTAAGACACTTTGAATGATGTGATGATCGATATATTGTGTTCTTGTTTGGTGTCTCTAGTGTATGAATATGGATCGAACCTGGATGTATGGTAATCGAATTTCGGCGACATTTCTACAAGGGGTTGATGAATTTATCAGGGTTGCATTAGAACATCAATCGCAGAATGAGTCAAAGTTAATCTTGTGTCCTTGTTGTGATTGCAATAACTCTAGAGGGTATCGTGATGTGGATCAAATTAAGGATCATTTGATTCGTCGTGGGTTTAAGAGCAACTATACTAGGTGGACATGGCATGGAGAGTTTTATGATCACGGGATGAGCTCCACTAGCTTTTGTGATGATTTGAATGTTGATCAGATTGATGATGAGGTTGAGGTTGCTATCGAAAAAGGAGAGGATAATAATGATAATGATAGGGTAGATGATGAGAATGATAGGGTGGATGATGAGAATGATAGGGTAGATGAGATGTTGCACAATTTGGAGGATGAAGGAACCGATCGTCCGAATATGTATGATAATATTTTAAGTGCAAATGGACAAACCTATGTATCCGGGGTGTAAGAATTTCACTAAACTTTCGGCATCCTTACATTGTTCAATATGAAATCGAAGCATAGTTGAATGAGATAAAAGTCTAAGTGAGTTGTTCACTTTTTTACAAGAATTGCTACCGATGGGAATGAAATTCCCAACTCTACCTATGAGGCAAAGAAATTGTTGTGGTCCATTAGGTATGGAATATGAGAAGATACATGCATGTCAAAATGATTGTGTCTTGTATCGAAATGAGTACAAGGATTTGGGTGAGTGTCCAAGGTGTGGAGAGTCTCGGTACAAGACAAAGGAGGATGATGAAGGGTGAGAAAGAAAGAAACTCCAGCGAAGGTTCTTTGGTATCTTCCAATCATTCCGAGATTTAGGCGTTTATTTTCGGATGAAAATAATGCTAAATTATTAAGGTGGCATGCGGATGAGAGGAAGAAAGATGGGATGCTTAGACATCCGGCCGATTCTCCACAATGGAGAAATATCGACCGAAAGTTTTCCAGTTTTGGTAAAGAACCTCGAAATCTTAGGCTTGGACTTTGTACGGATGGGATGAACCCATTTGGCACCCTAGGTACCCAACATAGCACTTGGCCGGTTCTACTAACCATTTATAATCTGCCCCCGGTTATGTATGAAGCGTAAGTAATAGAGACGATGTGTCAGCTTTGAAATGTACTTCCCACCATCGTTCTTTGACATCATGCCTCATTTGATAATTCATCTTGTCGGAGAAATTAAACTTTGTGGGCCCAGTTTGTTTGAGATATATGTGACCTTTTGAAAGACATATGGGTACTTTAAAGGGCAAAGTGATGAATCCACCCAGGACGAAGCAAGTATTGTCCAAAGAACGATTGCGAGATGGATGATATTATCAAGGATATGCACCACTTATTTTGCAACCGACCCTCGAGTGAGCCTTTTAATATGCAAGTTATGAAGGGTACCGTCTTCAACTATGATAGTGATCGATGATCATTCTCTCGCGACAAGATGTTTTTCAATTTCTCACGGGAGCATGGCTTAATGTATCCATTTTGCAAATATTTATGATGTGAGAATTCTCAAACTCTAAACTAATTAACATTGATATTTATTTTTATTGTTTCTTTTAAGTATAAGTATTTGGAATGTAGGTATTTGGAAGAGGGATTCTGAACCGAGCGGCACTATTGGTTTCATGTGTCCAAGTATGATTTCGGCGACCATGATACGCAATGAACCGATGCCGTGATCAATTACATGGCAAGTACAATGAAAGCGAATCAAACTATGCGTTTCATCCTATGTCCGGTACATTCAAAAGTATGTTAGTTAAACTAATCTTCTCTTTGTTTTATCTATATGAACTTGTAGTTATATGAACATTACATTTTGTTTCATGCCTTAGGGAACATTGGATTCTTCTTGTCATTTGTCTATCTAAGAAAGCGGTATATATATTTGATTTACTACGAGAGAAAGAAAATTAGCTATCAAAGTGCCGCTAAATACGTAAGTTCGTAGTTGTTATACATGTTAATTAATTTATATGTATTTTATGATATTTTAAATAATTTACAAATGTTTATAGTAATTAATTGTAACAAAATTTCTATATATACTTAGTGCATATACAAGTTTCACGCGCCTTGAAAGATTCAATAAAGGAACTAAATTGTCTTGGATAACGATCCCTAGGAAAAACTCTTATGTTTTGTATTTCGTACACATTTTATAATTCTATTTAGGATTTTATTTTTGATTCTAATATATATCTTAAATTTGGTGTAGTGTGCTCAACAATCGGGAGGAGCGGAATGCGGCTATTTCGTGATGAAAAACATGCTTGAAATCGTCCGCCGCACTATGATTCGGATAACTTACCGGAGGTATATGTATGTCGTAAATTTGTTATTTATACTTATAGAATTTTCAAGTATATTAACTAATTTAACATATTTCTAGGATTTTCCACCAAGTCCTCGCCATACTCCGCAACCGAAATCGACGAACTTAGAGAACTTTTTTGCAAAAAATACTTTGTAGCAGTCGTCAAAGCCGCAAACTAACTACTTAGTATATGTATTTATAGGTTGAACAATATTTTGTTGATTGCCTGATTGCAATTGATTGCAATATTGGTGGCTTTGAGATGTCTTGGAACGGTTTTGGTATATATGCAAAATTCTCCCAACGATTTCTTGGGTTGTCCAAATTACAAAGGAGACTCCGCCGAATTTTACGCTCATAAATATTAATATAATGTTCGTTTAGTCTTGAAGTTTAAGGTTTTGTATACGAAAAAACAAAAAAAAAAAAAAAAAAAGCAAAACTAGGACTATTTGCGTCGCATGTTGCTCGAAGCATGCGACGAGATGATTCAAGGGTTGTGAGGTGTGGAGGAACATCTCGCGTCGCACATTGAGCAACATGCGACGCAGATGGACTAAGAGTTGTGGGCTTTGGAGGCACATTGGCGTCGCATGTTGCTCCATGTGCGACGCAGATGTTCCTCCACTAGCCCACGCCCTTGAATCATCCGCGTCGCATGTTGCCCTATGTGCGACGCAGATATTCCTGCCATTCCTTCACACCCGGTTAGCATTTTGCATCGCATGATTGTCCGACGCGTATGATGTATCCCCATCTGCGTCGGAGCTGTGCCGTCGGACCCATGTCCGACGCAAATGGCCCGCCTCACATCCGACGCAAATCGTCAAATTTGTACTAGTGCTTTCTCCTAACTACTCCATGATATCTTCCAGCCACCACCCTCCTTTCTCTCTTCTTCCCACAACCCACAATGCATCTTACTGCTCTTACCAACCAATAACCACGACCACCAACCACCACAAACTTCCTCTTCCTCCTCCTCTCCTCCTCCCCCTCTCTCTCGACGACCACCAACCAACCCTCCTCCCTCCATCTCTCCATCGCCCAGCCACCAGTCAACCACTCCTCCCTAACTGCAAGTTCGAGTGTGAGAAGCAAAGAGGAGAGAGCGAGAGAGCGAATTTTGACGATAAATATACGGTAAGTCAAGTGAGATTGTTTTCTTGTTTTTTGGGCTAAATCTACGGCAAGTCAAGATAAATCTACGACAATTTCGAGTATGTCTAAATAGGATTGTTTTCTTGGTTTTATTGGTGAGTCAAGTGAGATGCGAGTGAGCAAATAGGGTTTAGAGAATAATATTTATACAACAACCTACACACGCCGGTTTGTGGGAGGCACATCACGCAAGGAGAATTATAGGGTTTAGAGGACGGTGCATCACCGTCGGTGGAGAGATGTGAGTGAGAGATTGGCATGGGGTAAGGGAGAGGAAGTTGGGGTTTAGGGATTCGAATGGTGGTGGGGTCTCGTAGTGGGATTCGAATGGTGGTGGAGTTTGGTTGTGGGTTTCGAATCTTTGGTCTTGGTGGTGGTGGGGTGGTGTTGTCGTGGTTCTTATGGTGGCGGGTTAGTGTTTGTGGTGTTGTGTTTGGTTCGGGTAGTGGTAGGGTGGTGCTTGTGGTGGCGGGGTGGTGGATGTTGGTGGTGGCGAGGTGGTGCTTGTGGATCCCGGGTGTTGGTGGAATGGATTAGTTGTGTTATTAATTAATTTAATCACATACCCCTCCCCATTTAAGTATACACTAAGAAAAAATTGCCTTGGAGTCATTGATTCAAAGAGTGTAGCATCTTATGATACGGAGGAAGTACTAACATTTAGGCACACATCACTCATTAAGTGAGGTCAATAGGGAAGGTAAGTATTAACGACATAAGTGATTTTTCTTAAATCATACAACTAAAAAGAAACATTTCGGGCATTTTTCCCTATTGCTATGCACATTACATAACATTTATTACTCCCTACCCCATAATATAGTGCTTGTTTTTTTACCGGCCACCAAAGTAAACATTTGACCTTCAATATCTTCAATTCCTTATTAATAAAAAATATAAAAGTTTATATTATGAAACTATACATTGTTGCAAATCTAACAAGATCCCAAATGAATATGTTTTTTTATATACTAGTTGTTGGCCCGCACGCGTGTGGTCCCCAAGATCGGTATAATCCGGTGCATTAATCTAAAGGCGTTAAATTCTTCATAATGTAATTTTGTTTTTGTGTTTGTAAGAACAAATGTAATTATTACCCCGCAATTTATAATTATAATGTAATTATAAAGATGAAATTGCTCATAGTAACTTTTTTCTAAAACAAATGATCCATGTGGTTTAAAAAAGTCTAATTTTTTTAATAGGAGTACAAGGAAGCGACAAAGCTTAAGTTCTATGCTAGGCATATCTTTTGAAAGTTTCATAACATTTTTGAATTGTTCATCCTTTATGTAGCAAGATAGCTTCCACCAATAGCAATCCACACAATGCACTACTAAAAGCTCCGATTTATCAACTTATTAGTGACAACTAATAATGCGGGCAACGCCTTGACTTATTGAGCATGGGAAAGGTTGGAATGTCAAGTAGGAAGTTTGATAATTAGATATGTAAAGAAGTTTTGATAATAACTTATAATTTAATTGACTTGTACAAAAGGAAGAGAGGTAATTTCTAACTTCCAACCAAGATATAATTATATATCATAAATCAATATGGTAATTGAATTGACTCACCATTGTTTTCATTTAGAATATTTCTACATAATTAGGTGTAAAAAAAACTAAAATTATTATAAGATTAGCAGTAGTACATCATACATCACTAAACATAGTTTCATAGCAAAAAAAAAGGTACACTTTCTTATTAGATTATTTATTGCTACATACATTACACTATCAAAGCACCCTTTTGTGTGGATTACACTACCAAAGAATCCAAGTTAATTAATGTTAACACCATCGACACATTAGCGCTTTAATTCTCAAATGGATATTGCATACGAAATAACTACAAGTATACTCTTATATGAATTCTCACCTTTAGCACCCCCTCCCAACATAACTCAACATCTCCAACAATATTTGGATTAATGGGTGAGTTTACAAATCCAAAAGAGACCTATTTAAACATTTTTAGATTTTTGGAGGCAAAAGATTCAAACATTAAAATGCATAAAGTTGAGTTTACAAAACCAAAGACCTATTTAAACATTTACAAACCATAGGAAGTTTTTTTGATCTCTCCTCCTCTTTCTCCTACCTTCCACTATTCCATCGCTCACCAAAAAACTTTCACTTATACATGGCACTTCCACACACAAGACCATACTAAATTAAGAGATACAAATCTCTCAGTGAATGTACCAAAAAACCCCAAAAATCGCATTTCATAAGTCACCAATATGAGGATGGAGAAGCTGAGATCCCGACTTATCCTCTCCATTGCAAAGCATATGGGAAGATTTTTAGCCACAATATAAACGAGAAGGAAGTAATGGTAGAGGAAGAAGAAACACGCAAGCCTTAATCTCTTAATCCCTATAAGAATATATCTTGCATAACAATGAAAACATTCAAGCACTCACTAAGACTCAA